>JALPQI010024835.1:0-14931 GCA_025490895.1 Thaumatotibia leucotreta
TTCAATCGGTGTTTTTCAATGTAGTATACAAACTCTTCATTTATATTTGAGTTTTCTTATCAGGTTATCTTATTTAAGAGTAAATGCTAATGACAACTTAATGTCATCATGATGCAAGCTGTTTATTTCATTATTAATCGGCCGTTTATTATTTTAACTAGCGTAATTCGATATTATTTATGAGATATTCATTAAAAATAATATATTTCTTGAATATATATATATATATATATATATATCAAATAAAATTAATAATAAACGGCCGATTAATAATGAAATAAACAGCTTGCATCATGATGACATTAAGTTGTCATTAGCATTTACTCTTAAATAAGATAACCTGATAAGAAAACTCAAATATAAATGAAGAGTTTGTATACTACATTGAAAAACACCGATTGAATGCAGAACTTGACCACACATATTGCCGATTTTTGGTAAGAAGTACCGCTTGGAAAATTTTGATACTTAGGCAACTAGTAGGCCAATGTATGGTATATAATTAGAAAAAGAAAATAGAGGTGTCACTACTTCATAGGTACACAAAAAAAAATATGAAAAATTTTTTGGTCTTTTTTTTTCTTTTTTTTATACGACAATCGATATTCATTTTTTTAAATTCGATGCATATCTAAATAAAGAACATTATTTCAAAATTTGAAGCAATTCGCTTTTATACATCCTGAGATACAACACATTAAAGAAAAAACTAAAAAAAATCATAAGTCAAAAACTGTCACCGATACGACGTTGATACTCAGCAGAAATATTCTTCACCATAAGAGGTACTCACAAAAAAATACAAGAGTCTGGTTGATTTAAAGGCTGACTTACTATGAAAATCCGACTATGGCCTTTAAACCTTATCCCCTGATCTGTGTAGGCGTCCTGAAAGGACGTCTGTCACCAATGTAATTGAAATTTGAATTTTATTTTCAAGGTTTATTTTCCAGTAGTAGGTACTTTTTTGACAGACCACATATACATATGACCACATATATATATGTGTATATATATACATGGGTTACTTTTTCACCAGTACAAAAAATCAACATACGTAATAGTAGTCCAAGTTACAGAATACTAGCATTTTTTGTTAGTAGGTACAAAAAAACTGAAATACCAATGTTTTAACTTATCCGCAAACCTAACAGGAAATTTGGACGCATTGCGCATTATCAATGTGCATAACTAGCAAAACACACGAACTGGCAACTATTTATTTAAAACGTCATCGCACGCGGCATGGCGGGTTGGAAAAGCGGCGGCGGTAATGTGCATCGAGTATCAACTTATCATTATGACTTGGCAAAAATATCTTACTAGATCCCAAATCCTCCGTCTTACTTGCACGGGCTTAGGCCCGTCAAAATAAAGAATTTTTCTGTGTGTTATAAATAAATAAATAATAAATAAATAAATATCTTGGGACGTCTTACACAAATCAACCTAGTCCCAAGGTAAGCTCAATTAAGGCTTGTGATGTGGGTACTAGGCGACGATATATATAATAGATAGATACATATAGATACTTAAATACATAGACAACCATGACCAAGGAACAAATATTTGTGATAAATAAATACACAAATAATGCCCTCGCCGGGATTCGAACCCGGAACCTCCAGCTTCGTAGGCAGGGTTACTACCAACTAGGCTACGGAGGCTGACAAATTTGTCGAATGTTTTAAATTATGTCTGGGAAACGTGATAAAATTACAAAGTAGCACAGAAACTTTCTTTATTGAGGCGTATTTCAAAATTTTAAATCAACTTTATCTACACAAATATCGTTAAGTGCTCTAAAATGCGTCCAGAAACAATAGACAATTACCCACCATCAGAACTTGGCACATACATAAAGTTAACATTATATACGATTTTTCCGGAGGTTACGAGTTTTAAATTTGGAACAGCTGTCAGATTCAAGTGGGGTGCCTATTCTGGTATCTATAAATATTCAGCCAGTCATCAACACAATAAGTTAATTCAGTATATTTTTTAGTAACAATCGGACGATATTTTCATATCGAGTGACACAAGAATAGGGACATCATTCGATTGTCTATGATTTAAAAAAAATACAGAAATTCAAATCGGTGCCATTCCTGCCTTTTGTTTATTGCCTTACAAGTGAAAAATTGTGAAAAGTTGTAAATACTTTGTGATAATACTGATAATTATTTGATAATGAGTGGCAGTGACTCGGATAACGATATGAGCACTCCGCCGGACATACTCAATGCAGCTATGACAGCAACTAACAACCTGTTGCCGCAAAAGTCGAGAGCCAAGTATGAGAAGGCTCTGTTTCTGAACGCATCTTAGAGCACTTATGATATGTGTGTAGATAAAGTAGTGTATGCAACTATACGTAATCAGGCATTACGTACAGTTGCATAAACTACTATTATGTACAATGATTGGAATCAAAAAAACATACCTAATTAATGGAGTCCATTTCTCATGCTTATTAATTAATTTACATGAATGTTTCCTTCGATATTTCCCATCACAAGTTTTCACTTTCAAGTTCATAAAAATGCTCTTATTATTGGACTTGGGCCTCTTCAACGTATACTCGCCGTTTCACCTCACCCCACAAAAAAGTCACACTGGGTCAAATCTGTTGACCTGGCTGGTCATAACACTGGCATTTTCCAGGCGGGGCACACTTTGTTCAGCGTTAGAGTTTACTCTATACATAAAGCATTTTATCACGCTCACATGATGCTCCAGTACATCATGAATCAAGCGCCGAGCGCCTACTTTACGTATCGAGTAAACGCTAACTTAATCGTTACTTGCCAAATCATGACACTTGCCTTTTTCTTTGGCTTGTTAATCTCGCTACCATACTTATATTTATTCAATCATATTTTTTCAGTTGAATATTGAAATACAGTTGAAGATTGGGAAGATACTTCAGCGGAAAGAACCTAATGAAAATGTAACGGAACACGTTTCAAGAAAATGGTATTGAACTTGGTGACAAGAAACATTCATATATTTTTAATTAAGCACAATGTTTATATACTATTTAATTTTCGACATTATTATGAGCTGTGTTTTGCCGAATAAATATTGTTACTGAATACAAGTGATGAAAGTGAGCATTTTCTACATGAGTGTCGGCGATCGAAACCGACAAGAGTTAAAGAGGTCTACATTTCAACATCAACATCAAACTATATTATGCGAATGCATTATGCGAGAAAATATCTGCATACAGTACCAACCAGACTGTGCAGAAAAATAGGGGAGAGTGGGGTACAGTGAATAAAGGTGCACTGTGATAATTTTGCATTAGCTTTATTTATCGCTTTAATAATCCGGTATTCTTTTTTTACGAATTTGCTCATCTGTGTGATACTAATATTGGAGTAACTAAATAACGGAAGATACTTTCAATTATACCTGAAAAGTCTTGTTCTTGGTTTTTTTACCTCAAACTAGGAACTGTTCTGTGATTTTTGATTGAAGAGGTAACTTTAGTTCACTTTTTTATAATGAAAATGATTTTAAAGCTACATGTAAATTATATACTTGTGCTGGAAAATGTGTTCTCTAAGGAATAGGTGGGACAATAAGGTATGTAGAAAATTACAAATAAAAATAACACCACTACAACATTTGTAAAAAAAAGGGATCCACTGTACCCCACTCTCCTCTACTATGAAAATTCAGTCTTGCACTCGCGCAGAAGAATATCACATTCTGTGGAGTGAAGTTCAGGTAGAGTTCTTATGAAAACTGTCACCACTCTTAGTAACCTCGTATGTCACTATTGAATCGGAACTGAGATACGTACGCACTATAGGAGTATCTTAAAGTCCGTTGGCTCAACTGCTACTTTTATTCCTATGTAAAATAAGAGTGACAGCTGGTAACCACAGTTACCAAAAGCTAGTGAGTGGCTTTTATGGATCGAATATTCGCTGTGTCGAAAATCGTAGAAATAATGTATCCTAAAATCAAAATTAATGTTTCGATTGGACAATCGACGGATATTTGTGACCGAGATTGTCATCCCATAATCTCGGTCACAAATATACGTTGGCTCGACTGCTACCGGATCGAATATTCGCTGGGTCGAAAAGTGTATAAACGAGACCATAATTGTAATTGGTTACCGGCGCAAACATCACACTTGTAAACAAAATGTAAAAATTGTCTCACTTGTACTCTGTTTGGTTAGGTATTTTAAAAAGGTAAAAAATCTTGCACTATCTTTTTATTGAAAAATGCATTTAAAAATCCAAACTAGGTACTTAATGAATCAAAACAATGTAAATCACTGTATTCCTTTGTTATATTACGTATATTTGGTAAAACTTATTTTCTACTTGTAGTTTCAATAAAAATATACTGCAAGATTGTTTACCTTTTTTTAAATATCTAACCAAACAGAGTATAGAATATAGAGCAAGAATATATTATGTATATAAAAACTATAATATGTATGTGTCAACCATTCGGCAACCCATTATCTCGATTACATCGTTAATAGTAGCCCCAAACTTTGGTATTAGGTACTATTCGTCATCTATTTACTGAAGTATTCCTACATGGATATAAAACAATTTGTACATAGCACAGACGTTGATACAAGAACAGACGAGGCGATGAACTTTCGATACTCAACAGATTGAAACCTATGTTTTAGCTATGCATATATTTAGGCCACCAATATTTAAATTTAGCGAATATTAGTTCTCAGCAGAAGAGTACAGAAGAGTAGGTAGGTACTGTAGCCGTGCCATGAGCTGGAAAGTAAAGGATACGTAATTACGTAAGGTTTTACTCGATACGTGCATTCTATCGTGCTCGCGCTTACAAATAGGAGCGAGCGCGATGGCCTGCTCAACGTATTTAATAAAACCTAATGTTACCGATACTTGTAAAGTCATGGTACGGCTACTGTTTATTATATTTACTGTATCGTTGGCCAGTAAGTTAGGGTTTTCGATCTTTTGCAGGCAACGCTATATAGGCGTGTGGTCCAAACAGCTGTCAGATTCATAGGCTTTGAACATGAAATATCGAAATTCTAATTGTATTTGGAGGTAACCGTTATAATGGCGGGACCGGATCCTGAATTCGATCGATTCATATTGCATTATTTAGTACTGAATTTGTACTATTTAGTACCTGTTGTAAAAAAAATTGTACCTCTTCTATTTCAAAGTTATATTCAATCAGTCTGGTCCCGCCATTATAACGTTATAATGGCGGAACCAAATCCTGAATTCGATCGATTCATATTGCAATATTTATTTAGTACTGAATTTGTACTTTTTGGTACCTGTTGTAAAAAAATAATACCTCTTCCATTTCAAAATTATACTTCAAACAGTCTGGTCCCGCCATTATAACGTTATAATGGTGGGACCAGGTCCTGAATTCTGTCCATATTCTGTCGATTCATACTGCATTATTTAGTACTGAATTAGTACTATTTGGTATTGATACCTCTTGTAAAAAAATTAGTACCTCTTCCATTTTAAAATTATATTTCAAATAGTCTGCTTCAAATGATCTGGCGGAACCAGACTATTTCAAATATAATTTTGGAATGAAAGAAGTACAATTTTTTTACAACAGGTACCAAATAGTACAAATTCAGTAAGTACTAAATGATGCAATATGAATCGACAGAATATGGACAGAATTCAGGACCTGGTTCCGCCATTATAACGTTATAATGGCGGGACCAGACTATTTGAAGTATAATTTCGAAATGTCTCGCCATTATCGTTATAATTACATTTGGATCGTTACATTTGGAGTTTATTAATTTCATAAATGTATGACGACTAGAAAACGGTCGCCGAACTGAAGATTGGGCCCTAAAACAGGAACTCAAAATGACTGACACTAAACAAAATTACTAGAACTTTGTTCATTTCATCCTTTAGTAGATTGGCTACCAAACCAGCTTCGAAATGGGATTAAAATCCCAATAGGTAACTGGCTTTAAATCGGGACTTATCATTACCGGTTTGTAACCAGGTTTGTACCAAATCCAGATACGAGATGGGAAAGTTAGTCCCATTTCATCCTACCAGACGGGAAACTATATTTCCCATTTGGCAGCCAGCTATCAAATCCGAATACCAAACGGTAAGTACTAAAGGCATTTCATGGGAATTGACTCGGAAACGTTTATTTATTTTAGAAAACATTATTCCTTATGTAATGGTTTTGAGAATAAATAAACCACAAAATATATAGAAAATTCAATTCGCGTATTTATTTTGACAGTTTGTTGGTCCTTACGCCATATCACCGCCCCAGTGTCAGAAAAAAATATTAAAAACCCTCACTGAGGAAGCGGCAGTGTGAACAGCCAACGATCATCTACATATATATGTATAGGTATATTTGTTAATTTTACTGACATAGGATCTATATCTACTCTTTGTTTAGTGAGCGAGAAAAAAGTCGACAAATCATCCCTTACTCGCCTCCTGTGGAACCAGTAGCCGTACCATGAGCTGCCCCTGCGTTATTAACGCGGACTTACATAGGTGCTTTCTATACGGGTGGCTCGCCCCAAGACGCGATTACGGGCGGGATGGAAAGTAAGCCCGCGTTAAAAACGCAGCGGCAGCTTATGGTAAGCACACAGTGCCTGAAAGTATCCTTTCCCTCTCTAGTACGTTTTGTAGATACTAGGTTCAAGAAGTACCTACCTAACTACCTTCAACAATTTATAATAATACATTCTGTTGCAATGCTATCAGACAAACATCTACAGCTAGGAAAACAGCCACTATCAACCATTTGACCATTGCCGTCGGCTATACTAAATAGGTGGCCAAGAAACAAATACCTACATTCCCGTGAGGTTGGAATACAGAGTCCCTCTAGAAGGTTTTTAAATGTTTCAGAGCGGTCGATAATAGTACATTGTGCATCTAGGGAGGTAAGTACAGTATCACTAACGAGAGTGTTAGAAGCCCGACGCCGTAGGCGGAGGGCTTTTGATGACTCGAGTTAGTAGGTATGCCTCTTACCGATTGTGATGCATACAATGTTTTTTATAACACTTGCAGACAAAGAATATGTTATGAGCCGAAATATTGGTATTCCCTAAGGAATTTCACTTTTCTATTACTCCCACTGCAATATGCACAAGCAATGGCGCGCTTAGAAAGCAAATGTGATGAAAAATGTTGAAACCGCGTAAAATAGTAGGTATTAGCTACTGTAACATGCCTAGGTAGTAGGTACTTCTGAAACATGAACTAAACTCTAGGGGGTCTTACTACACTGCATCCTAATACTCCTGAAACCTCTCTGACAACGGAAATACAGCACCTTGTTTATATGGTATAAAGCATCCGAAAATTGAGCGTCCAGCTGTTCGCCTGTGTCTGGAAAATCTTCGTTGCGTTTGTATTTAAGTAAGTACTCGTACCTAACCTACTTTTAATTGATATCGGACAATCTAATTAGCATCTTATGGGATGGTAGGCGAAAATGTAGGTAAACTTAGACAGGATAACACTATCCTTACATATTATGTAATGTAAAATGTTAGTTGGAGACTAACATAGTAGGTATGTAGGCTAACATTTAGTAATATAAATGTTACTCCAACAAGGTCTAAAATCTAAATGTCCGATAAACCACTAGTACATCATCAGTATCGTAGTTGGTAATAAAGCAAGTCGGCAAATGTCCATCAGATCATTCAATTTGGTCTACTACTACGTGTCTAATGAATATATTTCTTCAATCTTCTAACTCCATAGAACTACCCAAAATACCTACACATTTTATTACTTATTATACTTGAGGCCCTAGCACATCTTGTACAACAATATTGGCAGCAATTTGTGACCTGCTCGCAACTTCTCATCTCTTTTGAATCAATGTAATCAAAAAGGGACGGGTAGCCGCGACAAGGTTCCTGTCATGCACGATATGTGCTAGTGCCGTTGATCAAGTATAATACTATGAATTTCTTAGGTCAATCTATACTCGTAATTATATTGCCACATTGTTCCTAGCGAATAGAGACCCGCTGCGGTAAATACTAGTGTTTTGGGACATAAGTAACTTTCTTTGATAACTTTTTTATTTACCAGTAAGTAGCTGTACCAAAAAATATAATACTCTAAAGAGTTGTACATAACGGCGACGGATAGGTATTACCCGAAGAGTACGGGAATAACTTCTTTACTACAGCTGTTGTTATACCTGTACAGTTAAAAGTAGGGATTTTAATACCAAACCAACAGTTGGTTTTGCTTCACAAATATACAATACAATATCGGTGCATGGCGTGAAGAACTTGATAACTCGAGATATTGTGGTAAACAAAAATAAATTTAATTTATGAAAGATAGAAGTTCAAATTCCTTCTAATTTTCATCTCGAGTTATTAAGTTCTTCACGCCATGCACCGATATAAAGTCATTTCCTAATTGGCGCCCTCTAGTTAGAACTTAGACCATTTAGAAAAGCTGTTCTTTTAACTGGCGCCATCTAGTTTATTGATGAGTAATGATTGTACAACTGACATTGGGTACTGACGGGAGGTGTAGTAGTGTGCGTTACAGGGTAAAATTACATAATTTTCTAGTTTTTGCATTATTGCGATTTAGAAGAACAGTATTTTGTGCAGGTTGCTATCAATTTGTACATTAGATTTTTTGCTCCTTGCGCGTATCTCAAAACATGTTAACTCTGATCTTCGGTTTAGCAGAAAATGACGAAAATATGGTGTTAGTGCAATTGTAGCGCCATCTTTTAGCAGATAAGCGGCAGGGATAGGGTCGAATCCACCATAACGTCATAAGCGCCATCGACAATGCCATGCCCCTTTATAGCAAAATTAGGCGGTTGAAACGCTCAGACATATTTACCCTCCTATAGTGCCTTCGCAATGAAACGACAATATGATAAATAGACGTTTATGTATAAAAACACGTATATAATATGTCATGTGGTAGGTGATCTAGGCGACCGAGCGCTCGAAATCAACTCTCCTCTCTTATAGAGCGTGCCTTCCTTCTTCTCTTGTTTAACTTCTACTCTTCTTTCTTCTCTCCGTGCTGTGGATTTCTCTTCTCTTCTGTCTGCGAGGTCTTGGGAGGAAGAGTTTCTGGTTCTTGTGACGGCATGTTGTGTTGTTGTCTCGTCGTGTTGACGAAGAACTACGGCCCGGGCGTCTGATGTGTTGCGTTCTCTGTGGGCAAAAGGTAAGAAAAGCTTAGTAGGTGTACTTACTGGTAAATATAACAGATAGCTTCAATTTAAAAATTAATAATAGTCGGCGGCGAGTCACCGCCTGCCTCGATAGCAAAGAGAAATCATTGTTATGGCAGGTGTCCGGACCTCTTTTCTATAGTTCCATTTGTGATCCATCCATCCTCCATCACCATAGCCCATTAGTCTTTTCCATTACTTCTCAATAGTCTCTATACGCCTGTTAGGACCAGTTTACGGATATCTATTGATGTGCCCGTGAATGGGTTGCAGCAGGTGTACATTACAGCAAATTTCTCCACCCTTTGGAGATCTACGTCATCGTACGTGGATCTACGTGTTGGATCTGTATCCCCGCGCAAGCCTATCAAAAAACCGGGATTTGTAAGCCCGTGATTCCCAAGGAGATACATACAATAAAAATTTATTTCAGATGAAGTCCGTATCAATTGTCCATATGAATTGTAAATTAGGTTATGTCGCTGGCGCGAGAAGATAACTTCGATTAACCCATAATTTTGAGAAAAACCATGTTTGTACGCGACATCGGTGGACTTTTTCGCTTGGCGTCAATTGAACGCACTAGTCGTGAACCTAATATATTGGGCGGAACTAAATCTTACAGACTTCGTTGGTTCGGTCACTTACTCAGAATGGGAGAGGATCGGGCAGTCAGAAAAGTCTACTTCGGGAGGCCAACCGGGCGTCGACCGGTAGGCCGTCCCAGGTACCGCTGGTGCGACGTAGTTGAGGCAGACCTGCATCAACTCCACGCTGATTCATGGCGGGAAATCGCGCTGGATCGGGACAAGTGGCGTGCTCTCGTTTCGGAGGCCAAGATCCTCTTTGGGTCACTGAGCCAAGCCAGTAAGTAAGTAAGTCGTGACAGTACCTTCCCAACGCCATCAGGCGGTCGAAGTCGGCGGGTCGGCGTAACTCGCCGGCGGAGGTGAGCGTGACGCGCAGCGCGGCCGGCGGCGGCGACGCGGGCGGCGACGACGACAATGATCCTACTGCTATGTTATTCTCTTATTCACACATTCGACGCTGCGTTCATCAACGAGCTCGACGACGAGACAGCCTTCACTTCGACGTCGAGCGCAGCGCCGCGAAAAACGGTATTCCACTAACGTAGAACAGCTCGTCGTCGAACTGTAGGCGGTAACTCTCGACGCAGTGTAGTTCCAGCTCACGCCGCATTCGTCGCCGAGCACTAGTGTCGTTTAAAGTGCTTACCATTTTTAGGCTCGACGCTGCCGCAGCGCTGACACAGCGCTGATAGCAAGGCGGTTTTCTTAGTGAATAACACTGCTGGAGCATTCCATGGGCTGTCCCGTACAAACGCGTGTATATTCCGATTATTTGAGTTTTCTTCCTAGTTATTAGTTAATATATATATTTTTGAGTAATTTTTGACTCCTCCGGTCACGAAAGAGAACTTCAATAAACCCACAATTTTGAGAACCGTGTGCGTACGCGACATCGGTGGACTTTTTCGCTTGGCGTCAATTCGCTAGTCGTGACAGTACCTTCCCAACGCCATCAGGCGGTCGAAGTCGGCGGGTCGGCGTAACTCGCCGGCGGAGGTGAGCGTGACGCGCAGCGCGGCCGGCGGCGGCGACGCGGGCGGCGACGAGGCGCATGACGCCGACGCCGACGCCGGCGATGAGCCTACTGCCGAGTCACGCTTGGCTGCAAAATACAATGGGAATTAGAATACACTATTTATAAAGGATCCCGAGATACTAACTCTGTCGAAGTCGTGGAAGGGTTTCCAAGTTGGTGCGTCTCTTTACATGGCTATATGCTTAGCAACGAAGGAGCCAGCCTTGCGATCGCGAGACTTACACCAGCTTTTACGTCAACTGCCTATTTATAATAACAAACCACGCTAAAGGATGCTCACCCTCGGACTCGGAGCCGGAAGTAGAGCGGCGGCGCGGTGGCGCAGCGGGCGCGCGCGCGGCGGGGATGTGCAGCGACGCCGTGATCACGTAGTCGTCGTCCGATCCACCCAGCGTCTAGATCAGGGAAATCCTCTTAGTTATAATTCGGAAAAGGGAGTAAAAAACTATATCTAATGCTGCCCATCCGCCGGTGGTCTTCGATGCAGTAAGGACATACTCGGGTCCCATGGGGTTGATGTATTTTTAATCAAGGACGGCTTTAACGGCTTAAAATGTACATTTTTTGGGGTAGAATGTTCTTTTCAGGCATAAACTCTTGGCAGAGCTGTCGTGATCAACTATGCAGTTTGGCGGTAGCACTTTGAAAATGTTTCCACCAATTCCTTTTGCTCGAGCTTTTTGAACACATTTGTTGATCCTCATCAACACTTCATTATTGGTCCCTTAATCTGATCCGTACATTGCATTGGGGAACGGTATCGCAATGTAGAGCCATTAACTCGAAGTAGGCCAAGATTTTCCTTAACACAACGGCAGTCAGTCGTTCTCTTTCCTTCGCTGTCCAGGAAGACAGAGAGTAATGGGTAGAAAGTAATTTATCAGATAAAACAACTAAAGATGAACGAGTTTTAGGTTCAATAACTAGATCACGTAGCGGAAATGGATCACATATTCACAGAGTTTGGGCTTTAACAAAACAAAAACAATAGTAACATCTAAGAAACAACACATGATATCATCATCATCATCATATCAGCCGAAAGACGTCCACTGCTGAACATAGGCCTCCCCCAAAGATTGCCACAATGACCGGTCCTGCGCCACCCGCATCCAGCGGACTCCTGCGACCTTCACCAGGTCATCGGTCCACCTTGTGGGGGGCCTACCCACGCTACGCTTTCCGGTACACATGATATAACAGAAACAATTTAATTGAGCAAGTCGACAGTTTTAAATACTTGGGTAGCATTACAACAAGTAACTCTAGGTGTACTCCAGATATGATTGCTCGTGTAGCTATGACCAAGAGATCATTTAATGCCAATAAACACTTATTTAAGTCTAAGATATTTTGCCATATCAGAAAACGATTTATTAAAACTTATATTTGGATTATAGGAACTTATATGGAAGCAAGACGTGGACTTTAACTCAGCGTGATAGAGAGAGATTAAATGCTTCCGAAATGTTGACATTGAGAAGGATGAAAGGTATAAGCTGGAAAGAAAAAAAGACTAACGATGAGGTGTTGAATTTAGTAGGTGAGACAAGAAGCCTGTTGAAAACGATAGAGAACAGAAGGGGAAACACGTTGAGGTACAAACAGCAACACAGCTAGGTATACACTTCAGAAATTGGAAATATTGCATGAAAGAGAATCACATGTCAGTTACATAGGAATGTTGAGCCACTTGGCAAAGGATGCAATTTGGTCGTGTAATATTATGGGTTCGGTATTTATCGTTAGTAGGCACGATTGCGACATTTCCGATGGTCCCCGATGATATGTCATCTTTGTTGCGTCAAAATTTCAGTATTTGAAAACTAGTTGACATAATAATAAAGATTCCTTCGTCTACGAAAATTAAGAATTAGCTATCGGCCATTATTAGACGCTAGATGTCGTTGTTCCTAGTGGAAACTGGATGACGACAGTACTTCATAGATTTGTCTAAAACCGTTTAGTTATTTATTAATGTTTTTACGAGGTCAACAAGAATTTATTCATTAATGTAACAAAAAATAAAAACCATATAAAAAAAATATGTTTTCTTCAAATCGGATGTCATGATTTCATCATCATCATCATCATCAGCCTATGATAGTCCACTGCTGGACGTAGGTCTCTCCTATTAATTACGCGTATAGACGCATTAGGAGGTAAATGCCCATAATCGCCACGCTGGGCAAGCGGATTGGCGATCACAGTAATGTGTCCACTGTGATGACGCTCATCAATCTTTGATCAAATAATGGTCAGTGACACTTCAATCCCTTAGTCGACTCTTACGACACCCGCAGGAGGAGTTGGGGTGGTGACAAATTGTATTCTTATTGCCGTCACCACACGGCTTGCCATGATTTATCTAACATTAATAGGTGAGGTATTTTTTCAAGTCAAGATATTTTTACAAATAGCCATGTTATCGGGCAATTTTAAATTATTTTTTCCATTGACAGAGACAAATGCTATTGCTGTCTTTATTATCATTCGTCACATCTCTTAGTTGACGTTAGTTTAATACTTATGTAACCTTTGTGGAAATAGAGTATACCAGTAATTGGAGTTCGAGGCCAACGAAACTACGACAGATGCGTTATTGTCAAATTTGTCAAAGTCTCTTATGTCATTGTCAAATAAAGTTTTCAGGTTTCCAGAACCTTTTTGCTATTTAATTAATTTATTTAAAATAATTCCTAATATAAACATTATATACCTCTGTAATGCTTGTACGCCTTTTTGTTTAATATGGCTGTCACAACTAGGATTTTCTTAAAAACACGTAAATACCTAAAAACATTTCTTTTCTCTTAACTAACATAGAAATGACAAAATTTTCTTGTAGAGAACTAAAAATGATAAGAGCCAACGTTTCAAAGCCTATTTTAAAAAGAAGTTGAATTACCAGTGCACATAAACGACAGCGTGTTTATTACAATTTATTAAGACAGTAGGTATGGTTAATAGTACATTTCCTAACTAGTGCGGGAAGACAATCACCCGAGTTAAAAAAAAGTTTTTGCACGTGTAAGGGACGATTTTTTTCATAACAAGTGCGTCAAAAAGAGCAAATTTCATTTTTGCGCACTAGTTGGGAAAATTACCAAGCAATTCCAACCATACATGTTTATTATTTTTTGTACATACATATTAATGACAACTCGATTGTAACTAGCAACAGCTGGTTTCACAATATGTATGGAGATGTAGATTTTGTGGTAACTTTTTCAAAGCTGGTCCCATAGTAAAACGACAAAGTACCCAAATATAGAGGGTCTGTTTCATAGAAGGCTCAAATAGTTCGGAATATGTTACAATAGATGTCACTAGGAGCACGATTGACTAGTAATATATTTAGTTTTATTTGAAATCCAGATATTTACTACCTGTTAGTGCACAGTTTTAATTAATTTAGCATCATACATTGAAAATAGTCAAAACCACCCTTTCTAGAAGAGTAAATTAGTAAATAAAAAATTAACTATTTTTGGAATAAATTGATTTCAGCGCCATCTATTATTGCACGTACATATTTTTATGCGTTTTTTCTCGATACGCGTCAAACAGTACACTGCTCGAGTCTTGACAGAAATAATCTATAGATGTCGCTAAACAAAATCTTGCATATATTGATTTTAAATGTTTAAGGAGGTCTAAAAAACCAAAAAACTAATAAATACAATAAAAAAAAGTAAAAAGTCCCTACATCACTAATAATAACAAAAAAATACATACATTACAAGTCATATGCTAGGATTTGAACCCGTAACATAACAACTGATAACAATAAATAGCTGATTAGGGTATATCCGAATTATATAACAAATACATTGCGGCGCGGCGTTGCCGTCGTCAGCATTCTCTTTGCTTTACCGTAATCTGACGAGCTGGCAACAAACGAAACGAGAGGCATAGAAAATTGAAGGTAATCTGAGCATTGCATTCTGTTTCTATTCTACGCTTCAATACCAAACTCACATAGCGAAATAATAATTAAACTCTTACCAATGGCACTAATACTAATTTTCTCTTATTGGGTCTACATTTTTTGAATTTGCCATTGTGTCCATTCTAAGATCCAAG
>JALPQI010024837.1:0-14234 GCA_025490895.1 Thaumatotibia leucotreta
GTACCGTTATTTTTCTTTATACTAAAAATACACTCATATATTACCAATAGCTCGGAATCAAATTCGTAGTAATACTCGTATTATGTTTTTACACAATAATTGATCACAATCATAATGTGCCTACCTAAGACATCGGTTGCACGCCAATTCTGGTGACAGTTCAGCCATCAGTCCCTTTGTCTGGTGACTGATGCCAGGCGATTTTCACATCTCTGTCTTTGGTTGGAATGATAATATTGACTGATGGAAAATGACTAACTCTCTGCTAACCGCTGCCTTTAGGGTCACCTCAGAATGCCTTTCGACCGGGGCTATGCTGTATGGAAGCCGTTTATATCAACCAACCATATTCTCGGTACGTAGCACATCTATGATGTGCGTAGCTGTGTAGCCGTACCATGATCTGGAAAGTAATGTTTACGTTAGTATTTACTCGATATGTAAAGTAATCCATCTCGTTCGCTCGTCAACTCATAGTACGTCTAGTGATTGGTGGCTATAAAACGCATCCACATAGCATAGATCAGGTCGATAGACATCGTTAAACCCTACATGTACATTGTACTCTCTGGAGATAGGCCGTTAACACGAGGCTAAGCAAATATAAGTGTCAAAAATATACCTAATCTGGATTCAAACCGTTAACCGCGTGTTAGACCGCTAACCCGAGATTGTGCAAGAGGACTAAGCGATACTATTACAAATGCAATTCTAAGCTCTTGTTAATTCATCTTTACCTGGTAATTTTTATACAGAGAAAGAGGTTGAAGAAATTGAATGTCAATTTCGAGGTTTTCCGAATAAAGTTGACTGTCGGCTTATAAAAATTTCAACGCAGACATATTTTTTACCCCTCTTGTGACAGACAGAATGTAATTCTGCATTAAGCAGTGCTTTAGCACGCTAAACCACTAGGTTTAGCGTGCTAAACACATATATACCAGGCCAGTGCAAGATCGTCGCAAAATACATAAAAGTATTTTATTATTGTTGAAAAAAAATGTTCCACTATAGAAACACAAAATGTTTTTGAATGTTGAATTTGAGTTTTTTTCAATGTTTTACCCTTTCGACCCAGTAGACCTCGAGTATTAGACTTTGAAAACGATGGCCCTTTTCAGTAATCGGGCATTTTTCATGGTTAACGAAAATAAATAAATTCTAAATATAATATAAATAATATGTTAGAGTTAAAGTTATTCATAATGATTCAAAAATTACGGCAATGATAGCGAACAACAAAGATGGAATCATCATAATATTAGACCTATTTGTTTGATTCAACGGCACAGCAAAGGTTGATAAACGTCAGGCCGAACGTACTGTTGTTATACTAAAGTTCTGTTATTTATCTTGCGAAAAGGTTGCGATTTATGCTATTTGTGAGTAACGGTGCAACTGCACTCGCTAATAAAAACATGGTGCATCTCCGTGCTGTCGGACACTAGGCGCGGCGGACACTGGATACTAGGGACTTATCACAGTATTATTAATCATAGATTGGTATTAGTTTTAGGAAATTATTTGGCCCTCTATGTGTATATACTATTTCCATGTGAGAAGCTGAAATGTGCCTAAGTAATGATTTTCCAGTAATTTCATGCAACTAAAATTTTTGAGTCATGGAAAGCAATGGCTTGCCAATTTTAAACAAAGTTAACTGGCATTGTATGCAAATGTAGCGTGGCGTAATTGTAATTACAGCGTGTCCGATAAGTTCGAATACACATATTTTACCTCAGTTCTAAAAGTTCTAAAGATACAGGAATCACAGGTTATCAAATAGGACTAATGTAAAGTAAAGAGTATATTCCTCTTAATAAAATTCAACCACAATGGATGCGTCATCACCGCAGTGTCTAAGAAAAAAAAAGAGTGTAAAGTGCCAACAAAATACTTGTTCGGCATGCAGGTCACGAATAAATTTTTATTACGTGAATCTGTGTGGGGTGTGATGAACAAACACCGGTTTCGCGGGGGCAAATCTGTACTGACGTTTAATAGTGCGAGGACACGTTGAACTAATTTTATTATTTGATATCGATAAAAATGTCGTACAACTGTTGTGTAATTTCAAGAATTTGAATGAAGAAGGAAACTATATACACAAAAGTAAACTTTTTGAGGAATTAACGATCTTTAATATTTAATATAATTTTCATAATATACAATCAACATTTTTTCTACATTTTCAGACTTTAATCTTCGTCGCCTGGGTGACAATATCCATTTTAGCCAACTAAACGACATTTCTTCTGCTGTTCTTCAAAAAAGGTGACAACGCTTTATTGAAGAACTACCGACCCATCTCACTTCTGAGCCATGTCTATAAGCTGTTTTCAAGAGTCATTACGAATCGTCTTGCACGCAGGCTTGATGACTTCCAGCCTCCCGAACAAGCCGGTTTCCGAAGAGGCTTTAGTACCGTAGACCACATCCATACGCTTCGCCAGGTTATACAGAAGACCGAAGAATATAACCTGCCTCTCTGTTTAGCGTTTGTGGACTACGAGAAAGCCTTCGATTCGATCGAAACATGGGCAGTACTACAGTCTCTCCAACGGTGCCAAGTCGACTACCGCTATATCGAGGTGTTGAAGTGTTTGTACGAGAGCGCCACAATGTCAGTCCGACTCCAAGACCAGAGCTCGAAGCCTATTCTGCTGCAGCGGGGAGTTAGGCAAGGAGATGTCATCTCGCCTAAGCTGTTTACCGCTGCACTGGAGGATGTCTTTAAGACTCTGGACTGGAGAAGGCTGGGCATCAACATAAACGGCGAGTACCTCACTCACCTTCGATTCGCTGACGATATAGTAGTCTTGGCTGAGACCTTGGAGGACTTGAGTACTATGCTCGTTGACCTCAGTAAAGCCTCCGAGCGAGTTGGTCTTAGGATGAACATGGATAAGACGAAAATCATGTCAAATTCCCATGTAGCACCAACTCCCGTAATAATCGGAGACTTTACACTCGAAGTTGTAGACGAATATATATACCTAGGACAAACTATCCAGTTAGGTAGGTCCAACTTCGAGAAAGAGGTCAATCGTCGAATCCGACTCGGTTGGGCAGCGTTCGGGAAGCTACGACACATATTTTCGTCCAATATTCCGCAGTGTTTGAAGACGAAAGTCTTTAATCAGTGTGTGTTGCCAGTGATGACATACGGTACTGAAACGTGGCCGCTTACAATGGGCCTCATAAGAAGGCTCAAAGTCACCCAAAGGGCAATGGAGAGGGCTATGCTAGGAGTATCTCTGCGTGATCGGATTAAAAATGAGACCATCCGCAGCAGAACCAAAGTAACCGAAATAGCTCTCCGAATCGCTAAACTCAAGTGGCAGTGGGCGGGGCACATTGCGCGTAGAACCGATGGCCGTTGGGGCGGGAAGGTTCTTGAGTGGCGGCCTCGTACCGGAAGACGTAGCGTGGGTAGGCCCCCCACAAGGTGGACCGATGACCTGGTGAAGGTCGCAGGAGTCCACTGGATGCGGGTGGCGCAGGACCGGTCATTGTGGCAATCTTTGGGGGAGGCCTATGTTCAGCAGTGGACGTCTTTCGGCTGATGTGATGATGATGATGATGATGATGATGAAACGACATTTCTAGGTCAACTGTAGTAATTGGAGCAAATTCAAACAATTTACAGTTTTGATGAACTTCTGTTTTATGACTCAGTTCTATTTCTTATCCGGATACTTTTTTCTTGCGTGGCATTTTTAGCTGCCTTAAGAAACAAAAAGGTAGATTTAATTGATCGGAATGCAAAATAATATTGTTGTAGGTACTAGATGAACTATTCAACGATTCATCACAGTCAATGTCAGATATCGGTTGTTTATAGTTGCGATAAGTATGAATGAAAGAGGTTTGCACATAGTTAAACGTATTCCAATTTAGCCATTAGTTTAGTTATGATAATGATGGTTTAAAATTTATTTTTATCGATATCGATAAACTAAGTCGATTTTTAATTAATCACTAGCACTGGTACATTTTTGCCCCCGCGAAACCGGTGTTTGGTGATGAATGTGATGGCTATTGTGGGCACCAGAACATATTCCGGGCTATCAGAAATATGGTCCTAGGTTCCAGAGCTCACCATCGGCCATGGTGTAGTGGTACTTTTAGATAAAAGCGTTAATTTTTTTTTTTTCTATAACACCGAATTTGTGGAGAAATAAAATGACCCTAAGTTTTAAGGGTGCTTAAGTATCATGTGTTCCAATAAGACGCACCTCCAGCACATACGGCAAATGGCGTTCCAGTGTGGTTTCAGACTAATTTGACAGTTTTTTAGCCAAAATATGAACGACCATCCAGTCCTCCAGGTTTAGGTGCTTTAGATTATTTTGTACAGTCATACATAATTTAAAGTCCAAATATTTATAAGACCATGAACCTGGATCTTTTTAAAAAGGTTATCGAGAGTATTTGGGATGAAATGTGAATGGTGCGTGCCAAGAGTGATCCGTTTAAGAAGCGTTTGAGGCTGGTAAAAAAATTAAAGCTGGAGTTATTCCAAAACATTTTTTGTGGATATATTATACAAAGGGTGTCCCGATAAAAAGCTGTAAATTTCAAATAATAAAATTGGATCGATATAGTTAGGTAGCTATAATTTGAAGCTTTGGAAATTAACCAGGAAGTCTTAACTTAGCTGACTGTAGTACTTTCGCGTCACTACTGCATTTCAGGTACTCACAATACAGCTTCTTCGCTTCCAAACTATCTTATCCAAACATTTGTTTTGTATGCAGTTTTCTAAATTATGGGACTGTTGTCAATTTATCTGGCCATTCTTCCCGTGTTCCTTAAGATATCCTTGACTTATTCATAATATCCTTGATACTTTTTGGCACTGATTTCGCTTCATAAAACTATGCCAAAGAGACTAAAATTTGTATAGGATTAGGAAGACCCATTCACATAATATGTGACATAATTTCCTTCACAGAGTATTAAAATTATTTTCCATGCCTCTGGCATTCTGAATGAAAGCATCACACGGTTGAAGAGATTGGTTAGCAAGACTCCTCGATCACTTAGGGACTTCAAAGATAAAATATTCGTGAAATTCGAACATGTTGTTTTTATTAATTTTTTTTAGTAAATGAAATAATCGGTTAGTACCTGTTGAGAGCATAAGAAATTCAAAGATGAAAAAAATCATCATCATCATCATCACGTCAGCCGAAAGACGTCCACTGCTGAACATAGGCCTCCCCCAAAGATTGCCACAAAAAAAAATATAAAATGCAATATAAACGGATCAATTCTGTTCCGCTTCGTTACCAAACTGCAAATATGTAATGTAATTAATTACATTTATTTTCCATACCCAATAAAATGTTTTAAAAACAACTACATCTTCATTGTAAGTAATTATATTCAAAACAATATAATTTATTCATAACCGTGTTGAAAAGCCAAGCCTCATAAAATGCAAGTGCTATCCATTGAAGAAAACAAATCACAATGCATAACCTATTTGTGTCCATATTTGGATATAGAGATGTGGATGCATTTACATACAACGATACTGTATACAGAAAGTAACTGGCCGATTTCTTACATTTGCAAAATATAAGCATAAAAATATTATAGGGTTTTTTGTGTTACTATCGACATTGAATGTACAATGTGTACGCGGTAAAAGTCTTTATGACTGTGTTCATACCTAACTACACAACTATTCTACTTCCTACGTCTACCATTATAATGGATTTGGAGTGTAGGTACCTACTTAAAACTAAAATTATGAAAACTAACTTATTTGTCCAAAAAATATGTCCTATAAAGTTTACACATAGGTATCGTTACGTTACACTTCAAATTTGTTAAAAAAGTTAGATAATACATGTGTTTTTTTTGTCATATAACTATGTAAAGATACCAATTTAATAAAAAAAACAAAGCAATAGAAAAAGGGTAAATCCTGTGTGGTCTGTAAACCCATAGTCAGTGCACGTGCACGGTGAGCCTAGCGCAGCAACGGAAGCATGACGCAGCCCATACCGGCGGTGAAAATTGCAGAAAATTAATTCATTTATACGTCTGCTGGATACGCAGCAGTGCGCTGTGCGCTGGCCTTTACGTTTCCAATGACATCGGTCTGCACCGTGATTTTACGTCAATTTTAACTAAAAATAATTTTGGTTCCTACTTCTTAGGATTTCCTACCCAAACCTTTAAACCTTTTACCCTATTCATTGAAATAAAACATTATGGCTAGGTACCCTACAGATTTCTTAGAAGTCGGTGCCAAGCCGAATACGTTCATAGGTATATATTAGATAGAGCTTTGTAACTTACTGTCACTCCGATTACGCTTTTATCAACAGAATGGTCTGCCTCAGTCATTTTCATGAAAGCATAACCGGAGTGACAGTAAGTTACAAAGCTCTATCAAATACATATAAGTACTCGCGAAGTGAACATATTTGGCTTGGCACCGACTTCTAAGAAATCTGTAGGGTACCTAGCCATAATGTTTTATTTCAATGAATAGGGTAAAAGGTTTAAAGGTTTGGGTAGGAAATCCTAAGAAGTAGGAACCAAAATTATTTTTAACTTTTTAGTTCGGGCGAATTTTTGAAGGCGGTTTTATTTTTATTTTTAAAATATTTTATTTTTTGCTTTTTAGTAGTGTAAATATAAAATCGTTATTCAGTATGCTCTAAATACTTATAATTAGAATGTACTGCACTGTAGTAGGCCATAAAACCTGAACTGGCGAACTTATATGAATACAAAAACAATTTCAAAGGTAACAGACTTAGCATGCCAATATTATTTAAAGAATCACTAACCGCTAACCGACATGTCATAACTACTAAGCAAACACTTGAATAGATCTCGAAAATGTTTGTCATTTGTTATATACAAAGAATGATCCTCCAACCCCTAATCGTTAAGGAGTTATTCCTTTCATCATCAGCTCACCAACATGAGACTATGACCACCTAAAGGCAAATACTCGAATAGCCTCCAAAATATATGAAATATGTTATATTTAAAGAATTATCCCCCAACTCCTAATCTCCAAGGAGTTGTACCTTACATCATCAGCTCACCAACATGAAAGGATGACCACCTAAAGGCAAATACTCAAATAGCTTCCAAAATATACGAAATATGTTATACTTAAAGAATTATCCCCCAACTCCCAATTGCTAAAGAGTTGTACCTTCCATCATCAGATCACCAACTTAAGATGTTCATGACTAGATGCAAATACTTGATTAGTCTTCGAAAATAAATGAAAAATGTCATGTGTGCCTACAACATTTGAAGAGTTCCCTCGATTTCTCCAGGATCCCATCATCAGATCTGGATTCGGTGACAATGGGACCAACTAGACGGTATACCCTTTCAAACAAAAAAAGAATATTTCAAATCGGTCCACGCGTCTTCGAGTAATCGGGGAACATACATAAAAAAAAAAAAAAGATTTCGACGAATTGTTAACCTCCTCCTTTTTGAAGTCGGTTAAAAATTCCTTGTATTTTCTTAATACTCTACAATATTCATATATTTAGGAATACATAAACAATCATCAATAGTACTACTACACTACGTATCAATAGATTGTAGTGAATATCTTTAAAATGTATCTATCATATTGGAGTCGGGGCATTAAAGGATATTATAGCATACTTTTATTTTCGTAATAGTTTGAAGAACTCGCTAATCAAAACTTCACGGGGAATATATTTTTACGTTTTCGAAGATACTAACGGAATCATCCCATTTTTTTACGTTTAGGAGGGGTGGTTTTTTGGTAGTTATTTCGCTACTGTGAATGCTCCTACAACATGAGCATACAAGGAAATAACTGCTTATTTTCTTTTAGAAAAACTGACAGCACAATTAAACTACTAAGATTGTATCAGGCAAACTTCCATCAGGAGGTTTAATAAAGTAAACAGACACCGTGTGATCCCAATACAATACTATATAAATTGAAGATGTGCTATAATGACGCCATTTTGCGGTGGTTTAGTCTGCTTTGTTACCTTTTACTTAAGTGAAGTCAACATTAAGAGAAAATCAAGAACTGTAATTTTAACTGCTAAATTGCAAGGAAAGCATTACAATTTTTCAGGTCCAGTTGAATTTCACTTTACATATTTTGATGTATTGTATTTTTATGTACATATATATGTATTGTTTTTTGTATTGATGCTTGCCAGCGTATCGATTATGGGCATCTACTTCCTAATGCGTCTGTACGCATAGTTAATAGGAGAGGCCTACGTCCAGCAGTGGACTATCATAGGGTGATGATGTATGTGTGTATTATGTATTTGGGGCTTCTGGAGTAAAATATATATTGACTTTTAATGTGATGTAACCTGCTACGTTACTCGGGCATATCTCTAAGTCCAATTTTTTTTGTAACAAATGCCTTTATGCCTTTAAAGATAATTTGAAATTTACAAAGGAATAGATAATTTTATAAGGATATCTTATGGTTTTGTGTCTACTCAATAACCGTGTCCAAATTTTTTTATTCAAATTAGTCGATGTAGTCCGAAAGTCCGAGAGAGAAAAAATATTTTTATGAAATCAAAATGCATAATATTCCCTTCCATATAATGACGGGAATGGTGACAATTAAGTGCCAATGAAGCTACCTTTGGGTTGTGACAATATTTTAATTGATTTCAACTATTGTTGATAACATCTGTAAGGATGTACAGTCGCCATAATATCGGAACGGCCACAGTGTTCAGAAATATCTGAACGTACACTCTAACGCAATGACAATACAGGCCTGCCACCCTGGCCGCTCCGACGTATCGGATGGCAACTGTAATCTCTATTGGTAATGATAAAGGATTGGCCTTAAACGCACATAACAAAACACAAATTATAACAGTATCCGTCGTATATGGAAAGCAATTTAGAAATTGGTCTAATAAAATAGACGCGGCGTAAAGTGGAATAAACCTCCCGATCGTCGATGAAGGTGTAATCATATTCTCTATTGTCTTTGGTAATAAAAGTCAGATGGAAATTGCGCGAAATTTTATGAGTTAACGTTAAAGCTCCTTCACACGTTATTACGCGCTGCAGGAAACTATAACAGTGTAAAAGTTGATTTTCCTGTTGAAAATTACGTGTTTTGGGGAGTTTGATTACTCTATTTAAATAAATAAATATCTTGGGACATCTCACACAAATCGACGTAATCCTACGGTAAGCTCAATTAAGGTTTGTGATGTGGGTACCAAGCGACGATATATATGATATATAGATACTTATCGATACTTATCTGAATACATAGACAGCCACAACCAAGGAACAAATATCTGGGATGAATAAATACACAAATAATACAATACTCGTCGGGATTCGAGCTCCAAATCTCCGGCTTCGTAGAGTAACATAATCAGAGGCTGACAATTCAATTTACGTTCTTGGTTTTTTAATAAGAGAATCCAGACAGTTATTATTAATAAGATATCCATTATGTCTCTTTTGGGTAATTTTATTTGTGTGGTGCTGATTTCATCAATTTCTACGATTAAGTAGGTATATTAACTATATACCTTAGGTTAGATTTGATTAGGTAATTTTTAAAATTCAAATTCAAATAATTTATTGTATGAAAGTGAGTAGTAATAAAGGGTGTACAGTAGTTTTGTAGTTCTTCACAATCAGCCAGTATATGGCGCACAATAGATTTTCATTACATGTCATTGGATAAAATTTTAATGTCAATATATTAGAATTATGAATATTATAATGGATGAATTGAATGAATTATGAAATTATTATTATTACTGTGAATATAAAGAAGTCAATGTCATGCCATGAAAAGTGTTACGAGAACAGATGATCAATAAAATAAACATATGTGGATGAAATTAAGTAAAATTAAATTAAATTAAATAAAGCTCTAACGCCTATATTGCTTATTATGTTTGTCTTAGTGTAGTCATTCTTTCTTCACACTGTTTTTTTCACGCATTTTAGGTTCGTATATTTAAAAAGCAACAAATCATCGAGGAACTGAGTAGGTAATTGATAAATTAAGAGGATTGACGTATACAAAACTTTTCCCTTGGGCACGTATGGAATCAAGCCAGTAATGGACGTGGTCATCGGAGCGATGAAATTCAATAATTAAAGTTCAATTGCAGTTGCAAAAAGACATGCCAATACCGAGCTGTCATTCTGTCACCTCACGTCGATTGTTACTAATCGTGTGGGAACTCCCTTTACTTTATGCAACGATTCTGCACTTTCCGATATGCCATACTCGTATTAAACGCCGATGAATGTGTAAATTTTATACGTGATCTATTTATAACTAAATTTAAGTAGGTGACAGTCAATATTATAGACACGTTGATCGATCAGATCACTTCTTTTTTTCACAAAAGTATATCCGATGTAGAATTATACCGTAATAATAATATATAATGAACCGAACGAGTGATTGCAAAGATGCCAGTAATAATTTACCCCATTTACATTTTTTAAAGACCATATCGAGTTCCGGGCAAAAAACTCCGTACATAACACCCCTGCCTCAATAAATGCGAAATTGCACTTATAATCACAACCGGTTTACTGTATCGTCAGCTGCAAATGGGAAACAACAGATAAATAAAAAACAAATATATAAAAACATGAAAACGTGGTCATTTGTTAATTAATTTCCTCAAATTTCAATCATATTTACTAGAGAGTAAGCTGCTTGTTAGAGTTTAGTACTTGAGTGATCGAGCTTTGATATTATTTTTATGTGAGACAAGTCGTGCCTTTTATAGAAACAAGACTTCTGAGTATTATTACAAGAATAAAAATCATTGACATTCATAACATTTGGTTTCCGTTATTGTTAGGCCAGGTTAGGCCATAATTTTCACCTATAGCCCGAAAACTCTAAGAATAACTGTTTGCTGTTATTACTGTTTTGCTTACACACACGCGTCCTACGTTGCGGCCATGATGGCAGAGTAGATATTTTTTTTATATCTTGAAGGGAGATCTAATTCCATCCAAATAACAATTGCACATTATAGTACGGTCAAATCGTATATTAAACTCGCAAAACATGTAGTAAAGCTGCATTTTTGGTATGTTATTTAGACACCATAGGGCAATATAAAACCACATTTTTCAAGCAAAAAAAAGTTGTGCTAGCTGCGTTATACGTGAAAAACTGTGAAATTAACTGCCTATTTTTAGTTTCTGATTTTTATAAAAAAAGCCTTACGTTTTTTGACAATATGTATCAGGTAACGTTTAAAGATGAATGAATTTGTAACAAGATGAGATAACATGCATTACCGTAGGTCTTATAGTTTCAGAGATTCGAGACTTCAAATAGTACCCTGTTTTGTAAACTAGATAAAATGTTGAGTTTTGCTAACGTTTTTGGTTTAATATCGCCTTACCTAATTATGCTACGAAAAATATGAAATAATTACCTTATAGCGCAATTAATATTCTTTCATTTAAGGGTAAAATCAGGTTAGTAAACTTTGTAATTGAAACTAAAAACGCGTAATTCAAAAGGCAGTAGACCCGCTATGTAAGTTTTTCATACAAATCGCAAGTCGTGTTGCAAAGCTGCAATTTTAGTATATTATATAGGCCCTATAAGGACGTACAAAAATGCTTATTACAAGAAAAACAAAACAGGAATTTCGGCATAGGACGAAAAAAACTGAAAAAATATTGGACTTCTTTTACTTTATGACGTTTAATTAAAAAACTATTATCTTTTTGATACTGATTGCTAAAAAACTTAGAAAGAATATTAAATTTGAAAGGATTTGAGCTACCTTGCATTACCCTAAATTATATAGATTTAGAGATACGACATTTCAAAATGTACCCTTCATTAAGTTAAGAAAATAAATGCATGTTTGAAGCCTCGTATACCCCAAAACTATAAGACTTACAGTAATTGTTATCGGCTCAATTTGTTCCAAATTTAATGTAGTTATTATCTACAATTACTTTTTTTTTCTTAGCGCGAACGTTTTGCCAATATTTAGTGAATAGCTTTAACGTAACCTAAAATTTGTTTATGTTTTGATTAAAGGGTACTTTATGAAATGCCGTATCTCAAAATATATATAACTTACGGTGATGCAACGTAGCTCAAATCCTTTCAAATTTAATGTTCTTTCTTAGTTTTATAGCAATCAGTATCAAAAAGATAATAGATTTTTAGTTAAACGTCAAAAACTAAAAAAGTGCGAATTTTTTTCCGTTTTTTACGTCCTATGCCCAAATTATTTTTTTGTTTTTCTTTTCATATGCATTTTCGTATATATCTATAAGGCCTTTATAATATACCAAAATTGCAGCTTTGCAACTCGACTTGCGATTTGTATGAAAAACTTAGATAGCGGGCCTCCTGCCTTTGGAATTTCGGGTTTATACTTTCAACTGCAAAGTTTACTGACCTAATTTTACCCTTAAATTAAAGAAAATTAAGTGCGCTTTAAGGTCATTATTGCATGTTTTTTGTAGCATAATTAGGTGAGGCGATATTAAGTCGAAAACGTTAGCAAAACACAAAATTTTAACTAGTTTACAAAAAGGGGCACTTTTTAAAGTCTCGAATCTCTGAAACTATAAGGCCTACGGTAATGCATGTTAGCTCAACTTGTTGGAAATTTATTAGTCTTTAAACGTTTATTTACATATGATATCAAAAAACTTAAGATTTATTAAATAAAAATCAGAAACTAAAAAATGGCCGTAAATTTCGCAGTTTTTCACGTACTACCCAGCTAGCACAACTTTTTTTTGCTTGCAAAATATGGTTTTATACTGTCCTATGGTGTCTAAACAACATACCAAAAATGCAGCGATACTACTTGATTTGCGAGTTTAGGGTAAAATTATGTACGATTTGACCGTACTATTATAAGAAATGTCAACTGTTAAGAATTAATACAGTTTAGTTTTTCTACTCATTTAGTGCAAATGAATACACGAAAGTATTAGATGCGCACTGTTTTATGTGGTAACCTAGTGTGTAATGACTTAATTGTAGTTAGAATTGTTTTTGTATTGAAATAGAACCACTTTAAATAATTAATTTTGCTGAGACGTATTGCACATGTCTAATTTTAATTTCAGTTATTGGCAGTATTTGCGTGTTGGTATGGAATTCTGGTAAACTAATGAACAATTTTTAAATTAAATAATTAAAAAGGACGTCAGAACAGTATGAACTAAATTTACTTACAAGAACACAAAAACGGAATACCGCGGCGAAGTGTACATAAAAGTTCATTGTCGGCTCACCTTTGATCTAATTAGGACAATCAACATGGCGGTCACGTCCCGGTCGCGCAAAAACATGCGCGCTGCAACCATCTTGCGTCTGCGCAGGGTATAAAGCCCATTTTAATTTATTGCGTGTCATGAAAATGCTTCATTTTAATTTTAATACCGGAACTAAAGTAGCACGTAAAACAATTAAAGTCTGGGAAGAAACCATTTAACTCTCCTACTAAAAGGGATACACTGAAAGTACGTACAATACATAAAATAACGAATTGGATAAGTTATGAGTGTTTTCATGTATCTAGTTTATCATATATGCATGTATTTTTTATCTGTAGGCATAAGTAATGATAGTATGTTTTCTACTCCTGCACTTACATCTGTTCTGTGTTGAGATATTAGGAAATAGTACATTGTTGTAGAGGCTGGAAAGTAAGCAATAGATGAACGAGTTAGTTCGAAGGCCGACCCTTGGGGAGGCCTTCGATAGTACGAGTTCATCTATTGCACTTTTAGCCGAGGCTAAACATTGTGCTTTTCACGACAACTGTGAGGAAATAAAACACATTTTTTATAATTATTAAAAATTAGTCACATTTTTATGTGGCTGAACGCCATGATCCTGTGCCACAAAAATTAAAAAAAAAACAAGCAGTCCGAGAAAATTTCTTTGAAATAATTTTCAAAACGTCGTATCTACCCATGAAATCCGTGTTTAGATATGACCTTTTAGTTTACGTTCAACATTGTTGTACTGTTCGTGACGTTCATAGATGTACAGCTGTCACAATTTGACAACCATATGTCAATAGGCAACTTTCCGTACTGTGTTTAGTCAAACAATCACCAGATTTACGAACAGTGTCGTGAAAAATATATTTTTCAACACACTTGCTCGTAACGTAAGTATTATTGAACCGCTATTAGGCTCATAATCCAAGATATTAAACACGCGTGCTTTTTCATTA
>JALPQI010024838.1:0-12784 GCA_025490895.1 Thaumatotibia leucotreta
TATTAGTATGGATAATAATGTTATTTTCTGTTTATGTATGTAATAATAATGTTGTAAACAATGTGACATGTAAAATTCGAGGTCTCTAATAAGTCGCATATGACTATATGACTCTCTGTCTTTTAAATAAAATTTTGCCCATTCTTTTCTTTTTTTTTCTCCTTATTAATGAGGGTTTTCGATAATTTTTCTACCACCAGGGCGGCGCTTCGTACGCACCTGGTCTCGACAGCTGTCAGATTCATACTATTCATAGGCACCTGGGCCTAAAATATTGAAATTCTATTTTATTTGGAAGAGAATTGATTTTGTAATGGATTACGACTAATACATGGTCGTCGAACTGAAGATTGAACTCTAAAACAGGCGCTCAAAGTCACTGGTATTAAAAATAATTACTATAACTTTGTTAGTTTCATGAGAATTGACTTGGAACTATTTTATTTATTTATTTTAGGTAACAATATGCCTAAAGTAATGGTTTTCAGAATAAATAAACCTAATAAATATGTTGAAAATTAAATGCGCGTATTTATTTTGACAGTTCGTTAAAGGGTCGGCTCAGTGCTGCCATCTCACCTCCCCATAGCGGCAGAAAAAGTATCAAAAACCCTCATTGGTGTTGTAGCGACGATGGTTGCCACAACTAACGCGATTTTAGCTTTTTTGGATAAAATCGGAGGCATATTGACGTGATCACTGTCTGGTAGCACGAAACGCACTGGACCGTTTTTGAACGGTGCGATGGTGTGGCGAGTCTAGCGCACGTACGGACCAGACCAAGTTCGCGGTGCGGAGTGGACCATATTCGAACGTCTATTAACGCTTTTAGGATTGCGCATAATGTTCGCGAGTGTATCGAACTCTTATATTTTTATCTGCATGTTGGCTATTGATCGATTTTTTTGCTTAGGTTGGCAAGAGCTTTCCAACCAATAACAAATTTTGGGCCTTACTTCGGAAGAGAACATGGCCGACATTTTGGTCTTGCTGTCATGAAGATTTTCTAGTGACGAATTTTATCTTTGTAGTTCTTCATGCACGGTTTTAAGTTCCAAAAACGTTTTATTTTTAATTGAATAGACGGTGTTTAGTGTAAGATATTTTATTTTTATAAAACATGGCAGCTGATCGAGAGATTGCTGCTGAAGACAGCATAAGAGTGGTGTGCCGATTTCGACCATTGAATGACTCCGAGGAAAAAGCTGGTTCCAAATTTATTGTGAAATTCCCATCGGGGCCCGATGACAATTGCATTTCCATAGGGGTAAGTGAGCATTTTGCTTGTTTTTTACTGAATTTTTGGATCATCGCCCTAAATTAGATCATGATGACTAATACATTACGACTCGTTCACCTGCTACGAAATGGCCTTTCTTTTTTATTCCGCTTCGGTGGTTATGATTACCATCACGAAATTTTAAAGAATTTAGCTGAAATCGAAACTTCTAACGCAGGAACGTCATTGTTTTGCTGAAAATCAATACAAATATCTTCCGACCTTGACCTCACACATTTTTTTAATAATTTTAATTGTATCTCTATTTTACTTTGTTTATTTTTGTGTAGCCCTAGGATGACATCAATATGGTTTTACATTCTTTGTTACATACTTTCTTAAGATTTCAGTACACTTAAAATAATACATTATAAAAAAGACAACAAATATTTCTTGTTATTAATTTATAGCCTATTTTAAATAAATATGGTCATAAGTTCAATTCTAATTTTATCACAATAATATTTGTATTGGAATTTTTATTTAAGTGGTTGGGTATGATCAAAAAATATATACTGTAGTAAGAAAATAATGTAATTAAGTCTTCACACTTACAAATTATTGTAAAAAAAACATAGGTAGGTACTTATTATTGTTAACTGTTATCTCAAGATAATTTAAACATGATGCAGTGTATTGTTTGATTGCAATCACATAAAAAATTATCAGATAATTTTTGTAACACTTCTGTTGTGACTTTAGTTTAGAGGGGATCTTTTAAATCTTATGATATGAGAAGGATTATTTTTATGTATCAAATATATGTTACCTAGTTTCACTGAACTCATTTGAACCCTAAATGGCATTCAGCCAGATAGGTGTCATCTTAGAGCATTTTAAATTTCTTTAGAATGTCTTAGTAGATCAAACAACAAAAGCTACCAATTAAAATCTTATTGGTCACAACAGGATTTGTAGGAATATAAGTGTAACAAGCGTCCCTCCATAACATAACATAAATGTAACAAAGAACATGGATTCAATACAAGTTAATAATAAATAACATAGCCTACGAATAAATAAAACATGGAAGCCGCACGCCATACTAAGTTGCCTTTCAAAAACGGTCCTGAATTTTAGTTGACAAGTGTCACCCCCTCTTCAATGCATCACTGTAATGAATTTCAACATCAACTTATAAAAACTTAAACCGCCATTTAAAAATAGTTGTGATTGGTCCGTCAAAGTTTTGATTGGCTATATTTTGTAAACATTTGTCAAAGATGTTGCATCGAAATATGCGCGGTGTTAAGAAAAGCGCTATGTCCTGCCCATCTTGGCACAATTGTGTTTGGGGTCATTTTTGAGCTGGCATTAGACGTCCATGTTATATTATGGTCGCAGAACATAGCTGATAAAAATGGTGATTCAGTTTATGCTCAGCTGGCTGTCAGAAATCTCCTCGTGATATGTGTCACCACACCATCCCTTAATTGCACATAGTTTAGGGAAAAGGATTCAACCCACAAAAATGTGTCAATAAAACTTCAACCTTCTGTCAAAAACAAAAAGTCATTCTTTTAAATGACAATTTTTTGAGGTTGGGTCCTTTTCGCTAAACTACATCCAATTGATCTAGTAGGCCATAAAACTAACAATTTAATGTTTACTAATTCTATGATGTCCACCATAATAATTTATAATTCCCTTAACTTGGCATTGTATCTTAAAAGATACATACCTTTTGACCCATTATTTGTATTTTTTAAAGATAGAATTTTTTGCTCTACACAATGGCGAGGAGGCTAGAACGCATGTTTTTTTTATATTCTGCCATGTTTAGGGTTAAGAAATGGGAAATAGAAATCTCAATTTATTGTGTTTTTGTAGGGTAAAGTATACTTGTTTGACAAAGTATTTAAGCCAAATGCAACTCAGGAGAAGGTCTACAATGAAGCTGCCAAAAGTATTGTCTCTGATGTACTGGCTGGTTATAACGGCACTATATTTGCTTATGGACAGACAAGTTCTGGAAAAACACATACCATGGAAGGTGTCATAGGTGGGTACATGAAATAACTATTAACACTTTGTGAGACAGTATGCCTATAGGCGTGCGCAATGTAGGCTTAAACATGGTTAATTGAAAGTTGTGTCCATCAACATGTTACAATGTTTTTAATGTTCCTAATGTATTTTCTAATTTTATGAATGTAACTTTGCAGGAGATCCAGGGAAACAGGGTATTATTCCACGGATAGTCAATGACATATTCAATCACATCTATGCAATGGAGGAAAACTTGGAATTCCATATTAAAGTTTCATATTTTGAAATTTACATGGACAAAATCCGGGATTTATTAGATGGTAAAAATAAAATTACATGGCTTGGTAATATTATATTCTGATATATTCAAAACTACATAATGCATATTATTTTTGATTTTAGTGTCAAAAGTTAACCTCAGTGTTCATGAGGACAAAAATAGAGTTCCATTTGTAAAAGGTGCTACGGAACGGTTTGTATCAAGCCCTGAAGAAGTGTTTGAAGTCATAGAGGAAGGAAAGTCAAATAGACACATTGCTGTGACAAGTAAGTACTTACATATGCCCAAAAATATTTGGGTTGGTTATATAAAATATGTAATTATTATTGGAGAACAATAAATATTTTTTTGTTTTTTTTTTCAGACATGAATGAACATTCATCTAGATCTCATTCTGTCTTCCTCATTAATGTAAAGCAGGAAAACTTAGAAAATCAGAAAAAGCTTTCTGGGAAATTATACCTTGTAGATTTGGCTGGTTCTGAAAAGGTATTTAAAGTCTTCATATTTTGTGAATATCATGTGAATGCTTGCAATATCATGATGATTTGTTACCTTTTTTAGGTATCTAAAACTGGTGCTGAAGGTACTGTGCTGGATGAAGCTAAGAATATCAATAAATCACTATCTGCATTGGGTAATGTCATCTCAGCACTCGCAGACGGAAACAAATCCCACATCCCATACCGAGACTCTAAGTTGACGCGTATTTTACAAGAATCACTTGGTGGTAATGCAAGAACTACCATTGTCATTTGCTGTTCACCAGCTTCTTTTAATGAGAGTGAAACCAAGAGTACACTTGATTTTGGCAAAAGGTAATCTTTTTGGCAGTTGACATTGATTCAGTAAATTCCAAAACAAATATGAATTTCAATGTTCACTTTGCCTGTTTGTCAATTAACTGGTGCAATTAGTGTCTGAACTAAGCATGAACAATCTGATTATCAAGTTTATAATTTTCAGGGCCAAGACTGTGAAGAATGTGGTCTGTGTTAATGAGGAGCTTACTGCCGAAGAATGGAAACGTCGTTACGAGAGAGAAAAAGAGAAGGTGGCTAGGCTGAAGGGCAAGGTAAGAAGACTCTGTATGAATACTTGTATTGAAAATATAATTAACACGCTCAGCGCGGAACAGGTCATATGTGACCTGTACAAGTATGGTTAATTGCGCAGTTAGTTAATTGCCGCAGCGAAGGTGTTAAGTATGATAAATATATTTATTTACTGAAAATATGATAAAAATATAAAATAATACATTGCAATTGAATCCAATACAAAAAAGTATTCACTAAAAACTATGACTTCTTCATTTTATATGTATAGTTATATCTACATATAAATCCACTTTTTAGTTAAAAAAAACTATCAGGGAAGTTGTAAATCTAAATGGTTGTTTCTTGGTCAACAAATGACCAGGAAGTTAATGAATTAATCTTTTCGAAATTGTTAGCACTAGTGATGTGCCATACCCAGTTTGGTATATTTGTCCAAACCAAAGTAATATTGACCATTTACCAGGATCGGCACATCTCTATCTAGGACACAAACTATACATATACTGACTGTACTTCTTTTTAAAATTTTATATAATAGAGAATTATGAACATGAACTAATGAAGGTAATATTTACCAACAGTGACTTCATCGCATCCTTCACATGAGATTAAACTAAGCTACGATTAGTTAGATTTAATCTATGTACATAAATTGTAGTTTTGAAAATAAATATAAAAAAAAAATATTCTTAAAATAGCTACGATTAATAACGTGATTACTACATATGATTGTAGAATAGTGCTACAATAGCTAATTACGTTTATTTATGGTTACCATATCCATTGACAGGTTGAGAAGTTAGAAGCGGAGCTGGCTCGCTGGCGTTCAGGCGAGACTGTTCGCCCAGAGGAACAGGTGAACCTGCAGGAACTAGAGGCCGTTACGCCCGTGACGTCATTCATCGAGGACAAACCTCCGGCGCCGGTAAGTGACCGTATATAACTGGTGACTCATATTCTGGTCTTAGCGCGTGAGCCCGAATCGTACCAGGCTAATGAATAGTTTTCAGATGAACCAGCATAATGCTTCCTTGAGGTCTATATCAACTTGTTATAGAGGGGTTTTACTTATACTGGTTTGATCAATCACTTATATTGGAATGACGATGTTTACAGGAAATTAGATTTGTTCCTGGATTAGTTACGTCAGTGCGGTTGAATTATTGTTGCCATTGTTCCATCTTAGCAATGGTTTATATACATATGTGTACTCATTTTTGGTCAAAGTAATTATTATTTTATGTATTGAATTTGTTTTCTATTTGCGTTAATAGAGAGGATGTATGGCTATTTTCATAATAACAATTTATATTTTTCTACACATATTCTCATAAACATACAGATTTATTAATGTATGTATACAATGTAAATTGCATGGACATTGCTGGAAATAATTCCGGGTGTTATTTTTAACTTATATACTTACTTTTAATCCTTCAGATATTGAGGCATGCTCGTTTTTCTGTCTACAATGTGTATAGACATCAACCCTTTGCATTATTCGTCCTTCCACCACGAGAAATCTAACGCGACTCACAGTTTTCACTGTTATCTTGTCAAAACATGAGTTCATTTTACCGACAGCATCCTCATGTATACTCGAATGGCGGTCGAGTAAACTTGTTGTTTATTTGTAGCCGGTGCCAGTAGCCGTTTCAAGTGCAGTGGAAGATGCGGCTATGCAAGGCAAGCTGGAGGCCTTGTACCAGCAACTGGACGACAAAGACGAGGAGATCAACCAGCAGTCGCAGCTGGTCGAGAAACTCAAGGACCAGATGATGGAACAGGAGGAACTCATTGCTTGCACAAGGTATGAAATAGTTACGAGAACAGTATATTTAATTTATATTTGTTTCAGAACCAACATCTAGCTTAAACGTAAAACTACATCATGAACATCGGTATTCAGCAACGCAATCTTCGTCAGTGGGTTACAAATGCAAATAAATCAGCAAATCAGCGTAACAGCGTGATTTATAGACTTATTTCGTAGCCCAACTACAGGTTTCTTAGGCAGTAGAATGGTGCAGAAAATCTGATGAAATATAATCGCACCTGCACCACTTGTCTACCTACACATGGAACCGTCTTTTAACAGCGGGGTTCTAAAGTATAATTATCATAATAACGATAGATATTTAGTCATCCATCGATAAATATATTAAAACAAAAAATGTGCTTGTGAAAGTGAGCTATAGGTATTCGAAGTATTCGAACGTGTATGTCCACACTTGCATCTATGCGTACACATGTAGACGCACGAAGTTACAAACAAGTTTTTTAAAATTATTTTTTTGGTCAAGAGCCATGAAACAACGTTTCAAACCTTTTGTATGCTGTTTAGTCTACAATGTGCCCATGAGGAAAGATAAATATTTTCACACCGGATTTTTTACCAAATTGAAGTTAAAAAATGTCGTAAGACGCCTTAAACCGTCCGTTTAGGACCAAATTTAATTTGTTTAATAACTTTGACTTTCACGCAATGATAAACGTAATTTAGGAAACGATTGTATTACTATGTTGTCTTAGTGGACGACCCGAAAGTGGGTCAAATTAAGATTCCAATATTTTTTTACATACATAGTTACAAGTTAAAGCTAATAAAAACGTGTTATAAACTGCTTGGTGCTGTTGCTTCAACGATTTCCTTATATTTAACCCTTAAATGCATGACCTTGATAAAGATTTATTCGAATTCTGAGTTGCTGTCAATCGTAGGCCACGTCTCTGCCCTTGGCTAGTCTGTGGCCATGAGTAAGCCTATGTCATATAAAAAAAAAAAAAATATATATTATACATCACTATGCATTTAAGGGTTAACAACACGTTCCGTTTTAGGCGCGACTACGAAGCCCTGCAGGGTGACATGAACCGCATCCAGCAAGAGAACGAGGCTGCCAAGGAGGAGGTGAAGGAAGTGCTGCAGGCTCTCGAGGAGTTGGCCGTCAACTACGACCAGAAGTCGCAGGAGGTGGACAGCAAGAGTCGCGAGTGCGACCAGATGTCCGAGGAGTTGCAAGCCAAGCAGGTATGTTGCCTGCCTACTCTGGCTAATCATCTAAAGCAGTTCAGTGTTCAGACAGTGCAAAATACTTATGAACATATATTACACAAGGCTGAAAATACATTCCCGTTGCCTGTAACGTTTTGGAATTTGGGGGTTTTTTTTAGAAATAAGCTCAAGTTTCAGAACTTTTGAGCTTGAGTTTCAGGAGCTTTTTCTACTTCCCAAAACCTCAGTAGTAGCAGGAATGTCGTCTAGTATACGAACTAACTTGTAAGAAAAAGTGTACACCGAACATAGATCATGAGAACAAAATCAAGGAGGTTAAAGAAATGCTGCAAAGTTGCAAACACTAAAAAGAGTTCTTTTACTCATTTTCTTTTTAGATTTGTTTAATCCATTATTATAAAGAATTAATATAAATTATAAAGGTTCTTGAGTAGAGGAAGACGTAGTGTGGGTAGGCCTCCCACAAGGTGAACCGATGACCTGGTGAAGGTCGCAGGAGTCCGCTGGATGCGGGTGGCGCAGGACCGGTCATTGTGGCAATCTTTGGGGGAGGCCTATGTTCAGCAGTGGACGTCTTTCGGCTGATATGATGATGATGATGATGATAAAGGCAACTTACATGAACGCTTGACTTAGTGCAAGGCAGAATTTCTCCTTATGAGATGAAATGATCAACAACAATGATCTTTCACAGTTCTCAAAAATATTGGATCCTTAACCCTTAGGTGCATATGGTATCACACATTCTATTTCTGAAATGACTTATGTAAACAATTGATGCCAATTAGAACTCTGTTGCTCAGTGTGACAGTTGCAATTGATTACTTATTTCGACATGTGTCATCGTCGTCGTCGACATGTGTCGTTTTTGATACTGTATGCACCTAAGGGTTAACAATGATTTTTCTTCAAACAGACCGCGTTAGCATCCGCAACGGCCGAACTGCAACAACTCCGCGACATGTCCGCGCACCAGCGCAAGCGCATCGCCGAGCTCCTCTCCAACCTGCTGCGAGACCTCGCCGAGATCGGCGCGGCCGTCGGCGGCTCCGAGCTGGACTTCAAGCTCAACGTCGACACCGTGGGCAAGCTTGAAGAGGAGTTCACCGTCGCTAGGCTCCATATCAGCAAGATGAAGAGCGAGGTCAAGAATATTGTCCAGCGGTGCCACTCGCTGGAGACCGCCAACATCGATGCCAACCAGAAGGTATCCCTCGTGATAAACTTTTGATAATCAAGCTTTTGACCGCCACAGTAGTTCACCGTCGCTAGGCTCCATATCAGCAAGATGAAGAGCGAGGTCAAGAATATTGTCCAGCGGTGCCACTCGCTGGAGACCGCCAACATCGATGCCAACCAGAAGGTATTCCTCGTGATAATTTGATAGTTAACCCTTTGGACGCCACAGTCGGCCATAGATGACAACGGAAAATCGTGACTGCGAGTACTTAAATTCCATTTCGCTTAAATAATCGCGTACGCGGGCATTTCACTTCAAGGGACACCCAATTAGCTTAACTCTCACAAAAAAGTTAACTTCGATATCAGCTTTGTAACGACAATTAAGCATTAAAATTAACAAAAATATGTTTTTATCATTTAATCCAGAAAGAATACGCGTATATGCAATATAAAAACACGAATAAAGTGGATTTACGTAAATATTTCATGCTTAATTGTCGCAAGCTAATTGGGTGTTCCTAGAAGTGAAAATGCCCACGCGTGGCACCTGGAGCTCCGCCTCCTTCGACGTCTTGCGGACAAAACGTTATGTGGCTAGTTGTAATTAATAGTGTCTTACCTTTATTTCTCTGATAATAAATCCTATGACTGCCTCGACATTAGAAGGGAATCTCGGTAAGATGGGCTGATTGTTCTGTATAAAGCGTGAGGCATAACTGCGGACTTTGTTTTTGATCGGCTAAACTTGTAAGATAATAAATTGTCCAGACAAAATCGTATCCACAGTACAAGAGGAAACTTCTAAAAATTACATAAATATGTATGTTTCGGAAATCCGAAATTATATTAGGTTGTTGTTCTGTCGTTACTGTATGCGGTATGTGGCTTGGACCATAAACTGGCTATAGATCAGACAACCATTATTAAATAGTAACTTTTCTATGCAGATACATAATACACATTATAATTTCCGGACCACTTCTACATTATGTCGTGTTAATTGTTAGTCTGTAAGAGATAAATAGCAAAATAAAGAACATCTTCCGCCACTGCCACTCGCGAGATCCCGCGAACATCGACGCCAATCACAAGGTAATTGCTTTGTTACGTTGTGTGACCTAGTTAGCACTGCGGCGATAGGAAATATTCATTTGTGTGAAGGCCATACTTTAGAATACTTAGAAAGTGCTCGTAATTCTTTTATTTTTTGCCTTATGTAACTTTTATGTTACGGTCAGTCGAATCTGCGTTATGTCATTACCTTTGTTTGTATTTCAAATCTTGACTTTTGTTGAGATGCTATTAATCTGTTTTTGATTTAAACCTTTAGATTATCTTTCAATTGGAAATAATGTTGCTTTCTATATAGGATGTAAAATTGTAAATCTAATATGGGGTATGGCATAATATTACAAAAAATCCTCTTTATTATTTATGTCGCAAACAAATACGAAATGACAGATTGCCATACATTCTTAAGTATATCAATCTTAAGATTCTTAAGGTACCTCTTGTAACATGTAAGTGTAGGTACGGAAAGTGAACAAAAAATGTGTTCTACCACTTTTTTCCTCTATTCAATGGTATAAAGTCGAAAAGTACCACATTTTTTACTAACTGTACAACATTTTCAACATCATGCAAAAATGGCACACTTATTTTTAAAATTTTGTTTAGGTACCTATCATCAACATCGCTACCCTTGTTTCAGATCGAAGAGTACGAGCGTTCGCTAGGAGAATGCAGACTGCTCATCTCTCAGCACGAGGCGCGGTGCGCGTCGCTGGCCGAGTCCATGCGCGAGGCCGAAAACAAAAAGCGGCAGCTGGAGGAGGCCGCCGATGCCTTGCGCGAGGAGTGTGCTCGCTTGCAGGTAACGTACTTATTTAATAAAGTGGCAGACTGCTCAGTCTAAATGAGAAGCATAACCAAGATAAGTAGAAGAGGCAGCAGACGTCTTTCCCAGGGATAGTGCTCCTTTGTGAGTTAATTTTCCCATGTTCAATGTTTATAAAGGTAACCTACAAATTTAATAAAATGCTATACTGCTCAGCCTAAGTCATAAGCATTAATTGCAACTTATATTGGAAATGTTGAAACCAAGACAAGTAGAAGAGGCAGAAGATATACTTCCCAGGGATAGTGTTCGCGTGTAAGTCAATTTACCCATATTTGATGTTTCTAAAGATACTCTACAATAATAAAGTGACAGACGGCGCGACTTTTAGCTTAACTGATAAGCATCCATTACAAAGTATATTGAAAATTTTGGGACTGAGATCAGTGGAATAGGTCACAGATTTTTTTCCCATTGATAGTGCGAGCTTGAAAATTATTATTTCCTATGTTACATGTTTCTAATGGGACTACTATCGAATTAATCTATTACCCACACATGTCATCGACTACGTTTATTATTATTAGCGTACCATGTTAGTCTTTTATATTTTTTGAAAAAAAAAGTTCATTTGGATGTATCGAAACATGTCGAAGTTCGACGTAAATTACATGTAACCTGTTATATAAATTAAACCGATACGTTGTGGATGGCACGCCAAGCATGTCAACAAAGATGTTTCAAAATTGAACGACGCAATCCATTGGTAAGGTCTCACTGCTGTTAGAATTATAAAATTAACAAAGCAAATTAATAATTTGCTGAAGGATAACTTAGTAAACTGGTAGAACTTGCAATTCATGATATTACATATACAAATATTGCGTTTACATTGTGTTAGGTGAGTATTACAACGTAAATAAGAACGTGACAGGACATTCGTGAAATCAAACCAATTATAAATGGTTGATTAATGTGCAGGAAGGAGGCATTTTTTTTGTGAAATCGTTAAATAATGAATCCGGTCCTTAGGTCATTTGTAACGAATCGTACCAAGGACACCGAATGTAATATATGCGAAGGAAATAATGAACCTACGATGTAATAACTACTCGTAAAATTCTCACATTTTCCGGAATATATCTTCTGAACAGATTTCATTGCTAATCCACATTAGGTATTCGAGTACACACACAAAAGCAAATAAAAAGTTTTCTTGATGATTGAATTGCTATAAAATTCATGGAGGTCCCTTTTTCCTGTTCCAAAACAAAACCACTGATTAGGTCCAGCAAAAAATCAAGCAGCTATTATACTCTGTTAGGTTAGGTTTTTAAAAAAAGGTAAACAATCTTGCAGTATATTTTTATTGAAAACTACGAGTTGAAAATAAGTTTTAGCAAATATACATAATATAACAAGGAAATACAGTGATTTACATTTGTTTTGATTCATTAAGTACCTAGTTCGGATTTTTAAATGCATTTTTCAATAAAAAGATACTGCAAGATTGTTTACCTTTTTTTAAATACCTAACCAAACAGAGTATAATAGTATTTTATGCAACCCTTGTTTAAGAGAGGTCAAAAAAGGTGAGTGGCGTGGGTAACAATTTTAGGCGAAGCCGAAAATTGTTATTAAAGACGCCACGAGCATTTTTTGACTCAGTTAAACAATGTTGCATACAATACTTTTTCTACGACCACACATTTATTTTTAAATAAAATTGTAAATTTTAGAAGTATTCTTAGTCAAACACAATTTCATTAACCCATCGAATCCCAGGCATTTGAAGTGCTTATGTACTTCCGTCATCAGATGATGACGCTGGGGCTCAAAGGGTTTCATCAAGGTCGGGCGGGAGACGTCAAAACTGAAAAAAGAAAGCTCCTCTATGGTTTACTGTTCATCAGATTTTTTTTTAATTAGGCTGGCAGCCATGTATTTCATGAAGTCTTGTATACACGAGGTGTCTTAAAATACAAAAAACACACTGCGTGTAAACCCAAAGGCGTTTATAAGGAATAGACAATATAGACTTATCCTGACATCTGTAAGTTAGGGGCTTAATGGTGTGTTCACGACCGCGTAAATGACAAATAAAAGTACGGGAGTAGAAAAAGTCGTATAAACAATGCGGCGT
>JALPQI010024840.1:0-13700 GCA_025490895.1 Thaumatotibia leucotreta
AACGCTGCGTGCCTCGTCCGGCACCGGCCAGGAGACCCAAGCCTTATCCCCTTATTAACCTTCAACGCCTTCCCTTTCGCATCAAATTGTGACATACACGCCAGTATATCTACTAATGAACAACGAAAATAAACCTTATCTGTCAGCAAGACAGTTACTTTGACATCAAACTCGATGACTATTTTAGTGGTGGTAGGCAGGACAACACACGGCCCCTTTAGTGGTTCTTGGCGTTCGAAAGGTTAATAAATGTCTACTACTAGCAAGCCGCTAAGTATTGTTAGTCCCTTTGGTCTTATCAATACGTCTATAAGACCGAAAGGAACTTACAATTCTTAGCGGCTAACGATCCTAATATAATAATAACATCCCATCGTTCTTTCGTTTGTTACCATACGCAATCTGACTAAAAATACAATATACTGATACAATAAAAAGTTGGGGCGATAACTGTAAAAATAAACTGGACAACGGAAACTGATTTCTGACGTAGGCAAACATATTATAATGTAATAATAGGCATTATTTTTTTATTTAAATTATGAAGTTCCATGGTCTAAGGTTCCAAATTGATAGCCTTCGTTTAAATGTTTCTCAATAAACTAAAACTGTTTCGAGAACAGAAACTCCCTTAGCGACGGTGAATATTAAACGAATGTACGCATCATGAATGAGCTTATGAATAATCTAACTATCATCAATTTCGATTTCAGTTCTCGTTTTCCAGAAGAACAAATTTGCTTATACTCTTCATAATAATATACATTCATAATACTCGACCAGTCTAAGAGTCACCTAGTCATATAATCGTCAATATTAGCCCTTGTTGTTGTTGTTGTTTTGTGGCCATTTCTTCCGCAACTCGACATCAGACGTGCCTATTTTGCGTGGTCCCAACGCTGGCCCAGTACTTTTGGGGACTTCACATACACCCTTGAATTTCTTCGCAGGAGTATGAAGGTTTCCTCAAGATGTTTACCTTCACCCTAAAGCACTTGTGAATATGAAATGATATATTACGTATATAAGTTTTTGAAAAACTCATTGGTACGAGCCAGGGATCGAACCCACGACCGCTGTGTAGCAGGTCAATAGCCCTTATGCCAAGCGAAAATACCTTACCTAATCTTGCCTTTTGATTAAAACAATACAAATCTTCATTAAATACTTATAACGAAACTTACGGAAGAGAATTAATTAAACTTACCCCCTTTTGACCTTGCAGAAGTCAAACGCAACAGTCCTGTAAGACAGTGCCTTCTCGTTCATGTACTTGGCATAGCGCCGGATGAACGGTGACATGTCATACCCTGCATAAAAACAATATTTTACAATACATCCAAAGTGATGAACAATTAATTACACTCAAAGCACATATCTGCATGACTACATGTACGTGACGAACATTTTGCGTTGATAGCTTGCATTAAATAGATGGCGCTGTATTTTCTTTTAATAGTGCCATTTAGATTCTAAACAGTAAAACTCAGTAGATATTTATATATAACTATACTTTTTTTCCAAAATTGTTGTATTGTATCATAATTTCTCGCGTGTGTATGATTTTATAAAAATAAACAAAGTCATTGCCAATTTACGTGGTTAACAATATTTTATTGGAAGCAGTCCAAGTAGATTTACGTTGGTGTAAACTTTTGCTATTTTAATGATAAACAAACTAAGATAAGTACACTATAGAGCAGATTTAGCCGTTTCGATACTACTGTTATAGGCAAGTGACTTAGTAGTATATTCTGCTGCCTCATTAGATTGCTGCAAATAATATGTGTCAGAATGCCTAAAAGCTCCACCGCATTTTGTATTTAACATTATTGTAAGCATCTTTAAGGAAAAACAGAAAACTGATATTTCCAAAATTAAAATCATTAAAGATATATGTGCGATTCAACTCAGTGCAATGTGCATCAACTAAAGTGCAATAACAAGGCGATATAGGTACAACGGTGAGTGCAAAACAAGGTTAATCAAATAATATACTTGTGCCAATGGGAGTCTATCAGTGCCAATAACTCAGGTATAGTGGTGACGCCGCTAAACTATCTCTTATTGCGATTTATTGATCATTAGCATGTAGGTATCTACATTTAAGTTTGTCACGTATCGAAATATGAATAGCATAATGATTCCTAATTAGGTAGTTAGTATAACGATTAACAAGAGGGTATTTAATTTAAATAAATTAACATGCATGTCGTATTACAAAAAACAATACATAAAAACAGTGCAAAAACGACAAGTGTGAAGATGTAGATGAAGTGATGTCACTTTATAATATAATTATAAATCTAACTACTTAATGATTACGACGAAAAAAAATAACCCAATTGATCAGTTTCGGCCTTTCTTGTAATGCCGTAGGCACCAATATAAACAGCAAAAACATACATGCCTACAAACAAAGTGGGCGTTTAGTGACAGTAAAAAGCGCTAGTTATATCGAGATTGGTATTTATCATTTCGCAGCAAAAAGCGCTAGTAATGTCGTGATTGGTAGGTATACATATATTTTTACTCTCGGGCTAGGGTATTTCATCTAGATGTCATTATTCTGGAATTTATGTGGGGCGTGCTTTCAGTGCAAAAACAAGCTGTCTCCCCAAGCAATCACTACTCACACACTACAGACAGACACGGAAAGCAGACAGACACGAAAAGCGGCCATCCTGTAACTTACCGATCCGCGCACCGGCCGCGCCTTTCCATAAGCGATAGGAAAGTAAAAATATTCAGTTAAACACATGTGATAATGTACAGCATATCGTTAGAAAAGACAAGATAAGAAATTATAACCTATTGACAGTTTTCAACTAATAGATGACTGGTATGGTATATGTTCATTATGTACTGGGGAAAATGCAGTCCTAACTGTATTATTTGACTAAACAAAATTACAATAACAAATCAAAATAACGTAAAAATTAAGGTTTCAAATTATTCCTCCAATTGTTATTAATAAATTATTAATTGATATACATAATATATGTACCACTGCACCAATAGTTTTAATATGTAGACTTAAACTGTGCGACGTTTCTAATTTTCAAGTTTGGAGTCGATATTTGCAAAAAGGGGATGTTCGAAGTTTTGAAAGTCTGTTGTAGGTATATAATTGAACATGCAATGTATTGCAAGTGTATGTTAATTTATTATTTTGCATATATTGTCGGTAGGCAACCAAAAATCACCTAGCAATATACAGGTTGTTACCATGACCCGGGCTTTTACGAAAATGGGTAATAATACGCATTACTAGCAATCGTTTTCAAGTATTAACATTTGACAAATATTTAAATTGACCGTACAATTAAGCTTATTTCGTCCGAACGATCAATGTAACGCGTGTACTGCTTAGTTTTCAAACGATGCGAGTAGCTGCGATCTGTCATTGTCAAGTGAAAACAACGATTCATTTTGAATTTGAAATGACATTGCTTCTCAATTAACTTTACTTAGAAAGTTAATTACTTTTAAAATTAGAGTTTTGAATGAAATAACACTCACGGTTTGGCTAAAAATCTACATCGAATTCCTCGGTTTCAATAAAAACCTGAATCATGTTAACGCACAGTATAACTACTAGAAGTAAAGGTTGTATGAATCAGAACTGAATCTGATTGGCTACCCATAGTGCCTAGCCTAGCCGTGGCATGCTTTTTTAATTTTAGGACTAAATTGGGTTGTGATTATCTTTATGACTACATTGCAGTAGATATAAACATTGTTTAGTAATTAAAGACGTGCTTATGGGTATTAACATTATTCTAAATTTGTTTAGGCTTAATTTACAATTTGGTATAGGACCAACCTATTTTTAGACCAACATGAAAACAATATTAAGTAATAGTATAATAAAAAAATAAGATCTAAACTCCGCAAATAAAATGACATTCATCATTTTCATCAACATTCTAGAAGTAGAACAACAAACTTTGAAAATCAACCTATGTCTAGGTATTATTGTTTAATAAAATAATGTAGGTATTAAATAAACATTGTTGTTATGACTACAATAATTTACAAGGCTATCAAATAGTAAAGCCATTTGCTTATGTGTAACCCAACCTGTATTATCAATTACAATTACTGAGGCTTATCACCAACTGCCCATTATACTATAACAGATGATTTGATCAGTGTCTTTTCAAATGGCGAAATTTGAAATTAACTCATTTGAAATGTACACTCCTCAATTCAATTCAATAATAAGGCATAAAAGAAAAAAATAGGTACATCGTTAAAATCTACATAATTCGGTATATTAAAATAAAGTACCTATCTGAATATGCTGTAAAAATAGTTATTATTATGAGTGTCACAACATGACATTCTAAGAGATCATGACTAACGAATGACTAAGAATATAACTAAATAAAATAAGTACAGGTGTAGTGAGAAATTACTTGCCTTCGGATACGTTCGTAAACACATGCTGTTTCAGGCAGTGTCACCGAGTCTGACTGAAGTAGCATGACAGCTATTACTGTCAGTCTCAGTGAGATAGACTGGAACAGCATGACGTTGACGAACGTTTCCGAAGGCAAGTCATTTCTCACTACATCTGTAACAAGTTTATAGATTTTATGGAAAACCATCCAGTAAAATCATTATCTAATTCCCAGGACCGAGCGTCGTTTGCCGATTTCCGCAGGCCTAACATGGTCGATCGATCATATCACATAATATTTATCCAACACGATTTGTTCCGAATAGACAAAAGGAACACGCGTCATGCTACTCGCTGTTTACAATGCATGTCAAAAAAGATTCATGAACTATGCGAGGTTAGATAGAGTCAACGAACTTGAGGTCAGCATCCATGCCATGCAGGTACCCATCGAGGATCCGTTGCTCATGGGATATGTATCGCTAATTGAGCTCTGGTCGTTTAAGTATGCGAGATGACGTTGCGGTATCGGAGTGTGATATAATCTCTTGGTTTGTTGAATGGTGTTTTAACATGACCACAAGAAATACATCACAACAATTTAATTTATGCATTAAAATCATGACAACAACATGCATATTCATATAACAGTTCATTTGTATGATCTAGGCTTGTAAAACTTTATGATTCATATTACTTGCTTTATGTATTTATGGGGTTCTTTCATAAGTTAACTTAAGTACTGAAACGTCATAGATTATAGCTACTAAAGCTATAATATTGTACTATGACTACACCTACCTATACCTTGATGTCCGGTCTAACTAGTCGCTTAAGTCTTCAATATTAGGTACATGTATAGTATAACTACATTACATTTATATGGAGGGTCGTAAATAACTAGTACTATGTATAAAGCGGCTCTTGATTGTAATTAACTTGTTGACTTTAGCCTATAAATAAAGGTCTCTAAATTGGAGACAATAATATACTGCGTAAGAAAAGTAATGTAGAGTTCCATTTAGGTATATAATGGATCACCATTATTTTTTATGGTTGATTGGCAGAAAGTGCAATCAAGTTTAAATAAATATTTTTTATAACTATACCCAAGTAATCGTTTACAAAAATCAATCAAACCGAGTCACTGTGAGTATACATAACAATATTTATGAGAAAATCGCTTTGAGACTGAACCTACAAAGGGAAAAGGAAAATTAAATAACAATCGTGACTGTAATATAAAGCAAGTTTCGTGGTCTAATTAAATTTAGCCAAACACAGATTGCCTCTAAGCTTAATAATACTTCATGATTCTAGATCAATGACCTAAATAGTTTTTTCTGAACCATTTTAAGGGTGAATAATGAACATGAACAGGGGTAGGTATCAGCATTAGTTTGCAGTGTATGCTTTAAGAATACATTATTAATAACGTGCCGTGTGACGTAGTGGCGTCAGAAAGACTAGACGATAAATTAAAACGAATGTCTGTGTTCAAACCCCCATGCTGCATACGCGTCCGCGTAATAGGATTTCCCCGATTCTAGGGTGTAAAATGCTAAAGGATTAGAATTTAATTTAGAATTAAAAGAGTAGTGTACTCTTTCTGAAAAACTGTTATGAAATCCTTTTATATCCATAAATTAAGTTATAGAAAGGAACGATGGGGTGAAACCCGAATTCTATAACTAGATATTTAGCATAGAATTTTCCTAAGGTATTTCAAACTATACTAATTGACATTAAAATAAAATATATTCTACAATTCTCAACTGTTGACCATGGTGATGGTGAATCATGCTTTGACATTTGAATGCCACAGAGTCCAAGTCAAGGGATAAGTATTCTATGCCACCTTATTAAGTAGTAGTAATGTTTTAAAATACTGTTTTAGGGTTCCGTAGTAAATTTATATATACCGTTATAGTTTTGCCATGTCCGTCTGTCTGTCTGTCTGTCTGCAGCATAACTCAATGGCCGTTAGTACTAGAAATTTGCTTGGTACAGGTTAATCACGCCGACAAAGTGGTAGACAAATAATTCCCGTATCTTTTGAACCAGGCCCCGATGTCGACAGTACAATGCGCAGCACCGGGGTCGAAACATGTCGAGCAATCATTGACTTAAATACGTGAGTAACCCGGTTCGATAATATTTTTTTCTACTCCCGTACTTTTATTTGTCATTTACATGATCGTTGCCTTAAAGATGTCAAGATAAGTCTATATTGTCTATTCCCTATAAACGCATTCGGGTTTACACGCAGTGCGTTTTTTGCATTTTAAGACACCTCGTGTATACAGGACTTAATGAAATACATGGCTGCCGGGTATTTCTCAGAGCGTAAACGGACATCTCATTCATCTGGTCACGTTTTTTTGGAAGTGGCTGAATGATTTGAAGTTGGTTTTGGTTGTCTTATAGAGAGACGGGTGCTGTATCTGACGACTGAAAATGGCACCAAAAGATGCAGCCACTTCCAAAAAAACGTGACCAGATGAATGAGATGTCCGTTTACACTCTGAGAAATGCCCTGCCAAACTATAAAAAAAAAACTGACGAACAGTAAACCATAGAGGAGCTTTCTTTTTTAATTTTGACGTCTCCCAGCCGACCTTGATGATAAATAAAATTGTGTTTGACTAAGAATATTTCTAAAATTTACAATTTTATTTAAAAATAATGTGTGGTCGTAGAAAAAGTATTGTATGCAACATTGTTTAACTGAGTCAAAAAATGCTCGTGGCGTCTTTAATAACAATTTTCGGCTTCGCCTCAAATTGTTACCCACGCCACTCACCTTTTTTGACCTCTCTTAAACAAGAGTTGCATAAAATACTATAATATGTTTGAGTCTCACGTTAGTTATAATTCTAAGACAGCCGTTAACAGCCAACAGTTAACAGCCTGTGCGGCGTGCTGCGGCACTGCTCGGCGCACATGTTTGCCGATGACCTGTGCATACTGTGCGCCGGCAGTGCAAGCGAGCTGCCCAACACCTGCCGCTTGGTGCAGCAAGATGTAGATGCTGTCGTCCGTTGGTCGCACGACAACGGTATCGTGCTCAATGCTGACAAAACTAAGATGGTAATAATACGATCTCCTTACTTACAAGTGTCCAACCCATCAACTCCTGTTATAACCCATACTTTTTCTTGTATACATAACAATACATTAGACTGCCGATGTATCCCAATTAAGCGTGTTAACTGTGTAACGTATTTAGGACTCATAGTAGATGAGCATTTATCCTGGACGCATCATGTAGATTTTATTTGTAACAAGCTCAGAATATTACTCGGAAAATTTTATTATTTAAGATTTAAAGTTCCTTTACATATCCTTAAGTATTTGTATGTATCTTTAGTAGAATCAATAATAGGTTATGCTCTTGACTGTTACGGGTTGACAACCAAAACTAATTTAAAGAAAATAGAATTCATGCAAGTAAGATTCCTTAAGCTGTTAGTAAATAATAAAACCAAAGAAAAGTACAAAAAAGATTATAGACATTTATTTAAAGTATGTAACATTCTTCCTGCTAGCCTTAAGCATAAATATTTAATATTGTTAAATAATCATAATAGTCGCGAGCATAACCAGTTACTCAATAATGACGTTTGTGGAACCAGGTCGGTGTCTGCGGGCAAGTTTGTTGTTCCCAGGGTCACCAACTACTACGGCGACAGGTGCCTTCAGAAACGCCTACCTTATTTACTCAACAGCCTGCCCACAGACATCAGGCTGGAAGCCAATAAAGCGAAATTCGGTAAAAAGCTGAAAAGTTACCTTGCCAGTAATATCATTTAAATAATTTAGAGCCTTATTAGATATTATGCGTAAAGTAAGAAAATTATAAAATTTTATTTAAGAGAGTAGAGACTGCACGATCCCACAGTCAAACTGTGAAAACTGTTTTGTGGGACTTTGTTTTTATGTCACTGTATATTTTGTATGTTAATAAATAAATAATAATAATAAAAAAAAATAAAAAAAGAGATACGTAAAACGGTCATAGGTACCTACATATCATACAAAACTCATAAAGAAATTATGACATAGCATAACCATTTATTAAAGATGTCCTAAGTCAACTGCCCCGAAAATAAATATGACATTGTATTCTAACCATAGATAGCAAGTCGATCGTAAACAGGGTGCCTTCATATCCGGTGCAGGAAATATACTAATAAGTAATAACAATAACCATATATAGATATAAGGCAATCAACTTCCAGTTTTATAATGAATAAAATGATCTTAGCATTGAAACAACAATGACAAAATAGTACATTTCGATACAAGTGTAAGAAAATTTTTTTTCGACGAGGGTGAAAGTTGGGAGCCTGAGTGAAACGAGGGCGACAATCGCCCGAGTTAAAAAGAAGTTTTTACACGTGTACCGAACGACTTTTTTCATAACAAGTGCCTTAAAAATAGAAATATACGCACGCGTAGCGTGTGCAATTTTACTTTTCCGCATTAGTTAGGAAAAAACTATTACTTGTATATTACACAAATGAAATTAGAAATTAGATGAAATGTCATTTTATTTGCAACGTCCAGTGATCCAGTCATCAACAATCTACATGTAGCAATTTGTTGATATTTTTTACAGACTTTGCTTTGGGTCATTCCACTTAGAATTATTATTTTCGATCCATAAACTAAAAATGACCCTAATTACAGAATTTAACTCAGGCACATAGTCATAGTCATAGTCATTATATACAGGGTGTTTTTTTTTCGACCGTTCAAATTCTACGTAGTGAATGTGTAGGTCATACTGACCAACTTTTACTATGGGGACAAAGTCGAAATCGCGAAAAAAAAATCAGCTGTTTCATACATTTCGGCCGGCGTAATGCCGCCAATTTGTATGAAACAGCTGATTTTTTTTCGCGATTTCGACTTTGTCCCCATAGTAAAAGTTGGTGAGTATGACCTACACATTCACTACGTAGAATTTGAACGGTCGAAAAAAAAACACCCTGTATAATACCTGACAGATATATAATATAACCTATACTCGTAATATGTTACCATCATACAGGCTTTTATTAATATCGTAAGCAGTACAGGCCTATCGACCGTTCGAAGGAAATAAAATAGTTTTATTTAAGGCACATTAAAATATTTGTCAACTGTTAGGGTGCGACTCCACTGACGGAGCGGAGCGGAGCTGTGAGCTCGGCCAATGAGACCGCATTACAGTGTTTCGAATTTTGAATTTGAAGACTGTAATTGGTAAATTTTGTACAACTCCGCTCCGCTCCGCGTCAGTGGAGCCGCACCCATATACTTGAAAACGATTGCTAGTAATACGCAATATTACCCATTTTCTTAAAAGCCCGTGTCACGGTAGCACGCTGAATAATCTAACAATCACGAAACCAAAAATCTATCAGTTTTATTTGTTTTATGAATGTATTTAAACATAAGTATTATTAAGTATAGCGTATTTATAATCTAAGTAAGTAGACAATATTGGTACATACCTTGAACGCCGCTTTTATCTAGAAAATTACTTAGTTGAAATGTTGAATTACTTGATGCTAGATATTGTGTAAACCTCTGCAACAAGAGAGAAAAATATTCGTTAAAATTGGAGTAAATCTAGTCAATAATTGCTATCATTACATAGCCATCTACATAATTATAATTTCTTAGAATGGTCGTCGTTTTCAATGAGTTATAAGGCATAACATAATATTATGCAGCTACCTGGTAAATAAACAAGCGAGGCTGATGTAATGTTTAATAATATGAATAATTAAAAGTAACTTTTTGCTTTTTATGTTGTCAGAGTCAAGAACTACATTCTAGGTATATCAGTGTGGAATGCAACCGGAGAAAATAACCGGCAAAACGTTGACGATTGTAGCAGATTTCGTAGTTCTCAGAACATAAAATCAGCTAGCAATTGAGATACTTTACAATATAAAGTAATATGAAAACCTTGTCTGTATAACATGATTAGGGCATTTATTTTATTATTTAAGGACATTAAAACATGACGGTACAATATATTTTTAAAATCTTTTAAAACATTGATGAACACATTTTTTTTCTTTAAATCCGGTTTGTATCTTCTAGTAAGAAGCATTCAAGTGTTTCTTATTAGTCTGTCATTGTAAAGAGAATCATGAGAAATGCGTATCCGCCGACCTCTGTAAGGTTCCCATTGATTTGGACAAGGATATCATTATCTTCGAGTAGACAATGTAACATCGTCAATAGCCGTGAGTGAGGCGTTATTGATACAACTGTTTCAATCGACGGACGTACCGCGCCGCAACGTATAGAAAGAGTATTTTTCTGAAACTCTTATAAGCATATATATGTTTTTATAACATTTTCAACTATATTGGCATGGTTTTAAGTTTACATTTACGTTTCACTTACTAGCCACAATGGATGTAAGCGAAAGTTAGGCGTATTCATACATAAGCAAAGAAAATAATTACATTGCATTCGCGATTAATTTAGTTAGTTATCTGATAAGACTGAGTGTTTGAATTATTTTGTGATAGCTAACATCGGCTAGGTTTCGGCATAATTGTTCATGTAATAAAGAATCAAAAGTGTAGACAAACATTCTAATACTGCCTAGATACTCACACTACATTTGCCAAGTGTTAAAATTTAAATCACTAGGGGCGTTCATTTAAGCTTTCACGATTGGTACTCAACTCATACTTTAGTGACAAACAGGACTGATTGGAATATTGTCCAAAATGTCTGTACTTACAATATTAAACGAAGTTTACGCGATTATGTCCCGTATATAGTTCAATATTAGGAACTAATGTTATTTCTAAACTGTCTGAAATTCGTTTGTCCTTTTATTTCTTATCTATTTCTTAGTATGTTGTTTTCTGCACAGTTATCAATATGGGATTAGGATTAGCATTTTAGGATTCATCTCTTCTAGATGTACAAATTTAAATATGGTTCATTACTGCAGACGCCGGAAAATTAAATAAATCAGCAAATTAAAAATTTAAAAACAACCAACTGCAACCGATTCCTCCAAGATTCTATCATCTGTAATTTCCATCATTGGTTTCCTTTCATCAAATCCTACTTTCTGAATGCAAACTCTTGTAAATGAATGAAAATTGCCCACAGCGCCATACATGTACCTATAACATTTGAAGAGATCCCATCATCAGACCCCAAATTGGTGCCAATGGGACCATCTCGGCCTCTCGGGGTTGTACACGTTCAATCACAAATAAAAATTTTGAAATCGGTTCACGATTCTCGGATATCGGGTAACAGACAAACAAAAAAAAATTTAAAAAATCTGTCGAATTGAGAACCTCCTCCTTTTTTTGAAGTCAGTTAAAAAACCTACGTGTGATTTGTTTTTGTTTTAATTTTGTAATTTATTTCCGTTCTTTGACTTATTTGATTGTCTCCTGTGAAATTGACTTGCGATCAAGTTGGAGAAAAGCACATGGTTTCTCGGCGTCTGCAGTAATGTAATGCTTTTATAACATTTTCTTTTGACTTTTTACATGTCTACCTCGGCTCGGTGAGCCCACTTGGGAGCGTCCTCCTAGGACCACCCGGCGGCCCAAAACTGGCCGGCCCTGGGTGTCACTTCGCTTCACCGTGGGTAACCAATCCACGGATACTGAGCCTATTATAGTATTCTGTATTTATCGATATTCATATGTATTATCTGTAGTCGATAAACGAGAAGTCCCTATGACAGTTCAAAAATGCTACCAAAATTCCGATGTCTGGTTATTATGTAAGTAACCATGTTAGCTTCAAATCTTAAATCGCTTATTTTAACTTGGAATTGAGTCGCATTTTATTTGATTTTGAAATTATATAAAGACTACCTTAATTCCTACACTGTTGATTTCAAATGCATTTTTTTATTTCGTTTCAGAAAACCATTAATAGAGCATTTGTCAGAGTGTTTTCATTGTTTAATTTTTCTGTTTAAAACTGTAAATTATTCGATCAAGAAAGACAGTACGATAAATAAATGATTATTATTATTTACATGTGTTACTCATTTTTATTGTTCCGTACCCAAAGTGGATGTACATATACCTAGGTCAATCACTTTTTTTATTTCATTCGTTGCCATGGTTACGTTCTCCTGGGTCACCCTTAAAATCACAGTTTAGCTGCATTCAAATTAACAAAAGTATGAATTTTTTGACAGTTATGTGGCCTTTCCAAGGTGGGTCATCCACTCATCAAGATAGTAGAATGTGCATGAGCGTTTTCCAAATTAAATCTCGAAAACCCGATTCTTCCAGATCTGGACATGCTTGGGCTCATTCGAATCAGAATCAGGAGCCGATTCGATCCCAGTAATAAAAAATCGTGTCCTAAAATTTCCATACAAAATTTTAGTTTCCGTTACGCCACGGCTAGTGATGTGCCGTCGGTAAATTACGCAATTACGGTAATTCTCATCGATGGAAATTACGGTAAATTACGGAAATTTCTCGGTAACTTACGGCTTAAGAATGTTTGGTCATGTTTAAAATTTGTTTACAAGTATTGTGTTTTCAAACTTTTTATTATTTTTCGCGTTGTTTTCTTAACGAAAGTTATTTCACACCTTTTTGCTTAAACATGTTATGATGTTAAATTATTTTATCGCTTCACGTGGTACTTTCAAATAAGTATTTTAATGTTATCTGGCTCAGGCACCTATTTATGTGGTAATTTTGTTACTTTGCTCTTAAATCATAAGATCATTTGTTACTCATCGTGTTATCTAAGGTAGCACTTGCAGGTAAAATTTAAAGGGTTTAGCGGTGATTGTAAATACTATCTAATTAGAAGCTAGGCTATGTCATTGTCCTGAGTTTGGATGTTTCGTGATTGGCCCGTATCTTTGTTAGGTTCAGGTAAAATAATTGTGTCCCCTAACGTAGAACAGATTCCAGTTTTTTATTTGGACGTAGTTTAGCAAAAAGGATCCAACCTCAAAAAATTGGCATTGAAAAGACTGACTTTTGCTTTTGACAGAAGTTTGAAGTTTTATTGACCCATTTTTGTGGATTGAATCCTTTTCCCTAAACTACGTCCATTTAGTTCTACTTGAAGTGACCTATTGTGAATACACGAGTTTTAGTGCGTTTAGAACAATGAGGCCTAAAGGCAAAGTGATGGACTATTTTAGAGAAACAAATGAAAATCAAGTGACAACATACAGTTGCTTGTTTTGTAACCAGGTGTATAAGGCCAAAAACGTGACACGGTTTGCACCGCACTTAGTAAAAAAATGTCAAAATTGCCCTGTAACTGTTAAATC
>JALPQI010024841.1:0-11526 GCA_025490895.1 Thaumatotibia leucotreta
CCTATTATAATATTGTTTGCAATTTTATAATTGTAACTAACGAAGACTCAAACATATTTAAATATTTATTTATTCTTTATTGTACACAAAACACAGGTAAGAAACACATATTAACAGTAAATTTGACAGGTACAAAGGCGAACTTATCCCTGTAAGGGATCTCTTCCAGTTAACCTTTGACCAAACGGGCTACGCACGTAATTTAAGTCTATTTAACAATGGTAGAGCCAGATGGAATTTACTCCAATTATCCCAACTGCTGGCCATGTGGTGACGGCAGTAAGAATACATTTGTCACCAACTCCTCCTGCAGGTGTCGTAAGAGTCGATTAAGGGATTGAAGTGCCACTGACCATTATTTGATAAAAGATTGATGATGGGCAGCAGCGTCATCATAGTGGACACATTACTGCGATCGCTAATCCGCTTGCCCAGCGTGGCAATTATGGGCATTTACCTCCTAATGCGTATAGCATAGTTAATAGGAGAGGCCTACGTCCAGCAGAGGACTAACACAGGCTGATGATATGATGACGTGATACCAACTGCTTTCTTCCCGGTAGGGATGAATGTATTTTTTTCAGTTTCTTTGATCCCTACTAATTTGTACCCTAGTAGCGTTACCTTGTAGTCAATCAAATGGCCATCTAAGAGCTCAGGTGCACATCTTAAAATGATTTAAAATCTCTACGTGTATTTTCCAGGCTAACTGCCCTCGATCCCTCCGGCCCCTGCTTCAAAACGATGCCCCTGGAGCACCGTCTCAACCCAACAGACGCCACCCACGTTGACGTACTCCACACCAACATTGACGGCTTCGGGACAGCACAACCCCTCGGTCATATAGACTTCTACGTTAACGGTGGAGAGTACCAACCATCCGACATCCCATATGTACCCTGCTTGGTCATCTGCAGCCACATAAAATCAGTTCTCTACTGGTGGCAAGCTCTGGAACACCCAAGGAAATTCATCGCGCATAAATGCAATTCAGTACAAGCGGCGAGATACAATGAGTGTAATAGTACTGAGACGAATGTCGTAGGGTTGGAAGCTGATTTTAGTAAACCGGGTATTTATTATCTGTCCACGTCGAATGAGTTCCCTTATTATAGGGGTAAAGAGGGGTTGAATCCTGAGAATGATGTTACTAATAATTTCTTGGAGAAGTTGAATAATGAGGAGCTGGTAGTTTGAGGAACTTAGAGCATGTCGGGTTGTAGTTAGGTAACACTATAAGAGTTTTTTTCACTTTTAGGGACACCCAATAAATCCAATACAAAAAAAAAATTGTCAGGTTTACACAATTAAGCACTAAACAATAAAAACTAGGTTTTGTTGTTAATTGTATAAACTATCAGTCACTTACATTACACACTTGCGTGGAGTTTGCCACTGTGGCTTTAAATTTGTCACCTAGACTTTTTGCTTTCGCTTTTCCTGTTTTCCTTTTTTGTATATATTTTTTGGCTTCTCTGTGTCATACAAGCTTAAAATTATAACTACAGTAAGTAAAGTATAGTATACCTATAGGTTCTCAAAATGTAATGCGAGTAATATATGCAAGTTGTGTTTGCCTATTAATTGGGTGAATATTCGAAAATTATCCCTGTATCCAAGTGTAAAGTATATTAGCTATATATAATATTGCACCTGTTGGCAAACCTTAATTAATAAATAATAAAGTATAAGCCATATTATTACAATATGAAAACGGCAATCAAGCTTAAATTCCAAAAATTTTCGTTACGAACCTGACTGCAATTAAGATTTTTTTCATCACACTTGCTGTCTAAGCGCGCCATTGCTTGCATGCGTAGCGGGAGTAATAGAAAAGTGAAATTCCCTAGGGAGTAAGTCATAGAATATTATTTTGTCTTTAAACTTATTCTTTTGTCCGCAAGTGTGATGAAAAACATTGTATGCATCACGGTCGGTAAGCGGAATACTAACTCGAGTCATTAAAAGCCCTCCGCCTACGGCGTCGTGCTTCTAATACTCTCGTTAGTAATTCCGTACTTACCTCCCTTGATGTACAATGTACTATTAATGACACGCAAATTGGGTGTTGCTAAAAGTGGAAATGCTCATACTTAAAACAAAGTTGCTTTCCGCTGTCTGTACCTATGTATGCTTATATCTTTAAATCTGTTCAACGATGGATCGTTTCTTTAACTTTTTGGATGCCAATGACTGATATTTCGGCGGATAGAAGTAATAAACAAAAAATAAGTACTACATTTTCGCTGGTAAAGTGTTTTTGTTATGGATTCGAGAAATTAAAAGGATTCTGTTTTCGCGTTGACTACAAAACTACGAAAAATTAATAGAAACATTGCTTTTTTTTGGTATTTTATACTCGATTTGTTTTGTTTAAAGCATAATACCGAACTGTACTTTTATTGTAAGATGTTGAAACACACTTTAAAAATGTAAGTAACTGTAGCATAAATTATATTGTAAAATGTGATATTAGGTATAAATAAAAGTTTAAGATGTACTAAGGCCACTAGATTTGTGTAAGGCTGGTTTCAGTGTCTAGCGGACCAGCGCGGATTTGTATTGCCTTCCGCGCGGATACCTCCTCGCCAGTCTGAAACGCGCCATTGATTCAATACATATTGATCCGCGCGGAGAGATCCGCGCGGGCGGGTCCGCGTGACACTGAAACCAGCCTAAGGTCTGAGTGCCCCGCTTTTAGCGGAGCGTCAGGCGGGGGGCGGCCAGCGGTGCGTCGTCGAGCGCCTAATGTCCCGGCCACGACATTGGTCTAAGGCGACCAGCGGCGAGCGAATCCATGAGTTGGAGCGGGATGCTGATATGGGTACGAGAGGGAGCACCATACGTTTTCCGCTAAGCCTTAGACCGATGTCGTGGCCAGGACATAAGGCCTGAGTGCCTCGCCTTTATCGGAGCGTCAGGCAGGGGGCGCCCGAGGGATTTGGTCGGCGTGCACTCAGGCCACACGCATACGTTTGCATTTGTTTAACATGGCCGCCCCGCCGCACGCTCCGCTCGAGACTCCACTCAGTTTGGGCACTTAGAAAATAGTACATTACGATACAAGTGCAAAAAAAAAATCGTAAGGGTGTGTTTTAAAGCGACACCAGTTACGAAATTCCTTTTTGCACGTGGATCGTACGACGTTTTTCAGTACAAATGGCCCTCCGAAGTTTCGACCTGATAAGAAATGAACCAATTCTCGCACTTGTGTGTGAAAAAGGCACCATCTGTACTGACATAGTACATTTCGATACAAGTGCAAAAAGGTTTTTCGACGAGGGTGGAAGTTGGAGCCCTAGTGAAACGAGGGCGACAATCACCCGAGTTAAAAATAAGTTTTTACACGTGTATCGAACGACTTTTTTCATAACAAGTGCCTTAAAAAGATAAATTTACTTTTCCGCACTAGTTAGGAAAAATACGTTGTATGATAATACGTCACTGTGGAACAAGTCAATCTGTAATATAGTTTCTTAAGTAGCTATAAATATAAAAGCCTCTGGCCACGGACCAGAGCGAGTTGCGGCGCGACAAGCGTTTTATCTGTTCATTGCGCGGTCGGCACGCGTACGACGCAGTGGTTCGTTGGGAAGGCACGCAATAATTAGGAAAAACGGTTGCCGCATCGCAATTTGCGCGTGTTTAGCATTGTACCGAAGAAAAGTTTCATAAGTTGCGAAACTTCCATAGAGAATGTTCTCGGGAATCTCAATTTAACAAATAATCTAATCAAGCCAAGACCTTACTAGATACATGCCTTAAGAGTTATATTTACTGCCTTGTGTACTTGTTTATGATTTAAAATAATTATTTATAACACATTTTTATAAGTTCCCATGGAAACATTCTCAACGCGAACTTGCTCTAGGATATTCTAGGGAAAATTTTCGGAACGTTCCGAGTATATTCCCGAAATTTTGAGAATGTTTTGCAACTTGTAGTACATTGCTACGCATGTCTGTGGCCGAGCCGTAACTTGGTGCTGGGTGCTGGGTTCGAATTCCATCAAGGGCATTTATCTGTGTGAGAAGCATAAAATGTTTTCTAAACGTATTGTACAAAGTACTTACATACCAACGTATTGTGTGATAATTGTGTTTAGTGTTTATAATTATAAATAGTTCATAATTAATTTAGAATTTAACTATAAGTAGGTGATTTATCGGTAGCTTGAGATTGCTGTAGTGGTGTTACTGAAAGAAACATTTATGGACGTAGTATTTGCAAACATTACAGTTCAGTATTAAAAAAAATCGCATGGAAATCAAGGTTTTTGTTATGTGACGAAGGCAGACAACTGAGCTCTCAGCCCACCTGATGGAAAGCAGGAACTGAGGCCCATGGACATAGTGACCAAAAAATCGCATAAGCTACCCTGAGGACTTAGATGGATTGCCTCTATCTATGCCAGTAATTACACCGGCTATCTTACCTCCAAAACGAAACACAGCAGTGCAAACACTGCTATTTAGCGGCAGATTAACGGCTAAGACGGTGGTAGTTATCCGGGCGGACCCTGCACGAGGTCCTACCATGCACCATGAAGATTAGCCTTAATTATCAGCCGTAATTTATCAGTAAGCAGGTATTTGCATTGGCAATACTAGTCAAATAAGTAGGGTATGTGAACGTGAGTACTAACGAGTATAACTACGATACTTTTTCATCGTATTCTATTGATATAAGTAGATAATATTAGTGTAATATAGAGTACCTATAGTAAAAGATGTTCAAAATCATTTAAAATTCATGTTTTATTATCTTTCATGACCATTAATTTTTCTTAAGATGCATTTAGACCAAACGAGAATTCGATCATTCTATCCCCCACTCTACTAAATTCGTTCGTTACACAAAACGTGATTCGTCAAAATTCGTTGATTTCGTAGAGTGGGGGATAGAATGAGCGAATGCTCGTTTGGTCTAAATGCACCTTTACTTCCTGTTTTTGAAAACTCTCTTTGAAATTAGCTCATTTGCAGTATTTTCTACGAAAAATTACACCTGACCCATATTCTTTGACCGCGATTTATAAATAAATCATTCTTATCGAATATCATGCCCCATGTTACAATGCCATATCTTAAAGCAAAATCTACGTAACCATTGTATGAAAATAATTGCCTCTTCGAAACGCAGTCTGCTGTAAACAGGTTTTGTTTCTGAGTATGTAAACCTATAAATGGTATTGTGATGGAGGCTTAGGCCCCCACCACGGAAATTCCAGAGAAACACATTTTCAATCTTTCAATTTGTTTTTATATTTTTACAATATTTTCTTGCCGTGTGGTGACGGCAGTAAGAATACATTTGTCACCACCCCAACTCCTCCTGCGGGTGTCATAAGAGTCGACTAAGGGATTGAAGTGTTGCATCCAATATTTATAAATAAAAGTTTAATAAATTTCATTTAAATGTTGTGGTATTAATGGTAGTAGCGGTGTACGACCTCGTTTGAATTCGTTTCGTTCGCGTAACTGATTAAATAACTTTTTGTTGGGAAAGCTTTAAAGCCGCACAACGGCGTGAAACGTACGAATAAAAAGCTCTCTGTTGTACTTTATAGCGTATTGTGGTCATATTGCGATATTGAAAATAGTCAGGTGGCTTACGATGGTCCCGTTTTATCCGATATCGTGCTACGCGTCACTTTAGCATTTGCACACTCGTTAGAACGTGACGGCAACGCCGCCAAACGATTAGACGCGGTACCACCATAAGCCTACTGCATGCTTAGCCAAGTTGCCAATCGCTAACGCTTAGTGGCGTATCGTAGATTTCCCTCTCTGTCACTCTTTCATATTAGTGCGGCAAAGACAGTTAGCTGCCTTTCGTTTACGAGTGACGATTTAGCGTTAGCGATTAGCAACTTGTCTAAGCATCCAGGTAACCCGAATTTGGCATTTGTCAACCAAACCTAAGGGTGCGGTTCCACTGACGCGGAGCTGTGCAAAATTGACCAATTACATTCTCTTAATTCAAAATTCGAAAACCTCTGATGCGGTCTTATTGGCCGAGCTCCCACAGTTCCGCTCCGCGTCAGTGGAGCCGCACCCTAACAGTAGGAAAAAAACATCTCTTATTAAAAAAAATTAAAAAATCGACTTCAAAAATGGAGCTTCACAATTCAATTAATTTCTATTACATGTTTTTTTGTATGTCGATATTCTGTATACCTAATTATTAAAGATTTACGGCCTTATTCATAAAAAATCCTTGTTGAAGGTTTGAGGGGCCCAATAGTTATCGAGCCGATAAGTCTTGTTGAACGGTTTATAAGGAGTGTTATTCATAAACGCTCAATATCTCTCCGATAACTGTTGAGCCGCTGTTGAACGGATTAGACGCGTTATGTTGGCGCCTTGACAAAATCATAGACAAAAATGTGGTCTCACCGCAAATTAAAAAAAAGTTTGACAGCTGTCTGGCGGGAATTCGCAAATATTTCCTAATTCCTTGTTACTTACTTTTATCTCAAATAATTATATTATCATCATCTTGAACCTGAAATTATTAGGTACTTACTACGTATTCTTTTACCTAGGTAACTAATCAAAACAGTTAGCTTTATGATTTGGTACTTGCGATGACGGTCAGATAACGAAACATAATTGTATGGCTAGTTAGTACCTAGGTATGGGCAGTTAGTAGTACGGGTAAGTAATAAATAAATATTTACTTCCTTGCGACCCCAACACCTAATTGCAGTTAGAACCTGAAGTTCTGGTGTGAGGCCAGCTCCTCTGCGATCTTTCTTCAGGTCTTCTTTCACCAACTCTACTATATACAAAACAGTCGCCTTATTAAAGCGGTATCGCCGCCTAAATTCAACATCGGGCAGATCCTCAATGGGATCTGCCCTTATGTTATATATTTTTGGACGCCGCGGCGGATTACACAAATTATTTATGGCATCAATAGCGTTTAAGGCCTGCATGATGGAGTCTCACTGCGTATTGACGTTGAAGTTGAAATGGTTGAAAAACTATCAACAAAATTTTAAAATAAAAAAGTTGGAGATTAGGTTTTCCCACCATTTCTGATTCGTGTTATGTTACATGTAGAGAAAATCGAAACTGCGTAACTACTTATAATAAATCATCCGATATTTATTTTAAATACCTATCTAAATATAACTAAGTATCTCTGGATACATATTTAATAATAATCAGATGAATAGACGATATAAAATACTATACACCAAATCAGACTTTCATACCTTTATTTTTTCTCTTCTTCCTACTTTAAACGCATGGTTATGCACCTGTCAAAAATCAGCTGATCAAAATTTTGGCAGCCATCTTGTTAAATAAGAAGTTATAAGACCGTTATAGAAGGGTCCTCGGCTCTATAACTTTCGGGGGATTTATAGTAGGTTTGAGCGGCTGAATAGCGCTATTGAACGTTTATGAATAACGTTTTTAGCCATCCGGTCAACAACGACCCATCAGCGGGCGCGTAACTTTTTATGAATAAGGCCGTTAATATACAATATTATCTTTGGTTACCGCGAGGATAACAAATGAAATAAAACTATGAAAACGGATAAACTCGCGTATATTAACTAATTTTAACTTCATTCCGACGATTCGAACACTTTACAGGGTTCGTGGTCTGCGAATAACTCAAACCACATCATCCGCATCGTCATTGATTCAATATTCATTGAAAAAGAATGTCATTGATTCAATATACATTGAAAAATAAATTGAAATTGTGTAATCTTCAAAGTGATATAAAGTCTAATATTCGACCCATCACACAAACGATTTAATGAAGAATCCTCATTCTTCACACTTTTTGTTCAATATGGTAATAAGGATGAATGGATTTTATTCATTTGAACAAATTGCCGTTTTTCCCAATTTGTATAAACAGGCTTTTTCCGGTCCATTTACTCGAGGGATGGCCATTCTTTGCTTAGTAGGGTGTCTAAAAAGGTTCAGATTACAGGACAGTCTTGTTTATAATAGTAAAAATGTTAAGTGCAAGTTTGTTTTGAACCGACTCGAGTCTCGCATTTATTTTTCGCACATGTATCGTACGACGTTTCAGTATAGATGGCCATCGGAAGTATCGACCTAACAAAAAAATTACCACTTCTCGCACTGCTGCGTAAAAAATTACATTTGTATTTCTGATTGTTTTTTTTAAACATTATATGTACACAGTGCAATTTTAATGGTAGTTTTGTTTAAGGCCATGTTCCGTATTGTGTTCCATAGGAAAAAGGCGGAAGATAGCGCTTGTTGCCTAGCGGTAAAATGCACGGCTGCAGCGGTCGTGGGTCAAAAAATATCATTTGATATTCACAAGTGCATTACGGTGAAAGAAAACATCGTGAGGAAACCTGCATACACCTGCGAAGATATTCAAGGGTGTATGTGAAGTCCCCAACAAGTACTAGGCCAGCGTTGGGACCACGCAAAATAGGCACGTTTGATGTCGAGTTGCGGAAAAAAATGGCCAGAATACAACAACAAGGCGAAAGATTTTATTTAAAAAAAAAAATGTTTTTCTATCGAGCGTCAGTTATTTTGTAAGAAAGATTAAAATAACTATAGAAAAATAAAAAACAGAAAAAAAATCCCTTTTAACTAATTGGAAAACAGTACTGAACACTCCTTTAAACGGAGAATAAACAGTAAAATTTATCATTGTATAGCGCAGAATCGGGATGAATGGAAAGGGGAGGGGGAGGGAACATGGGGAAGGTCATAGTCTAGTAGCAGTACATATTGAGCTAAAAAACGATCAGGACGGTCTTCAAAAATGTTGGACATTGTACAAGTACAAGTCAGCGATTTAATTCTCAAACCACTCTCGGTCATTCAGTCCTCGCACCGCTTGGCCTTGCTATCCTTACTCACTGCGGGTGAACAGGGCTCAAACTAATAGTAGCTTGTAATTGCAACGCTAAGCTAACTACGTAGCCCATTAGCATTGTACTGTTTATGGCGAGAATATTTTGCACGTCACGAGTAATTAAAGGACTATTTCGATGAAGAGAAAATTCTAGTGCGCCAGTCGAATCATAGTATAAATATTATTAGATGTCATAGTAAGAAAAAATATCGAAGTTTACCAACGCCGGAGGTGGGATCCCATCCCACCTCCACAAATTTTAGTTGTCCCACAAAATATAAATATAGCTATTTTTTTGACATATTAGTACATTACTATACGAGTGCGAAAAAAATGAAATTCGAAACGAGAGGCAATAAATGTAATCTTACAAAAATCGACCTAGCCCTATGGTAAGCTCAATTAAGGCTTGTGATGTGGTTTTCGTACCCACGACGGCGATACCTATAATACGATAAATATAATAGATAGATAAACATAGATATTTATTATTATTCTTGCCTGCAAGAAACTGCCACAACACTGTTGTCTAGAGTTGTTGTCGTGCTGTGGTCTAATCTTACAACACTGTTGTCTGGAGTTGTTGTCGTGCTGTGGTCTAATCTTACAACACTGTTGTCTAGAGTTGTTGTCGTGCTGTGGTCTAATCTTAGGCATCCCGTAGATCTCTCGTAACAGGCATGCGGTGTTGACGCCGGAGTGGTTTTTAGTGGGTATACCTTCAGCTCTTTTCGCTAAGGCTGGAGGGAGTCCCACATATCCCTCTAAGTTGCTCCCCAAGCACCCCGGTGAATGCATTTTCCCACTAAGTCAATATATAAAAAGGCTGTTGGTCGTATTCCTCAACCTCTCAGCAAAGTTTTGTTTTCATTTTCAATAAATCATTTTAGCCGACTTAGTTTTAGACTTTGTCCAAAATGTTTCCTACTTACACATCAAGCGGTAATTACACTTAGTCGTGCGCCTACTGTAGCCGCCGAAGAAAAGGACAACGTTGCCAGGCAACCAACTATCTTTGCATACGGGGAACGATCAAGGTGTAATTGAAAACATGGAGACAAAAATCAACTTTCACGATTATCACTCATATTTTAACGACAAACGGGTCTTAATCGCGTAAACTTACGTTTAATTTTATCCCGACGTTTCGGGCATGACGTTACAAGCGTGGTCGTAGGCAGACTGCCGTAAGTTTACGTGATTAAGAATCATTTGTCGTTATAATATGATGGACAATTGGAGACAATCTACTGTATGAACTTGTCCTTTACGTAGAAGGTCACAAATTTCAATATTTCTTTGTGAGGCATTTAATATTGTTTTAGGAAATATTTTGATTGATCACCGTCGACCATTATGAACAATTAATAAAGGACATATTTTAGGCCATTTTTACGGTTGAGCGCTTTTTAAGGGAAATTAAGACGAGTCATCTTAGGGCTGGCATTAATAGCAATTATGTAAAGCTGAATGGACCAACTTTGCTTCGGTTTTATCTACAGTAGAACCTCAATTATTCGAATATTTTTTTGATGTGGTATATGGCCACTGAAAATCTAAACCCAAATAAGTTTTTAATGCTTCAATACAATCCCATTTATATGAACAAAAATGTTTTTTTTTTTTGGAATTTGAACCAGGAACCTCCTGCTTCATATACGTAGGCAGGATCAATAAAACTTCCGAGGCTGATATATAATATTATTGAATAATACTTTAGCCTATATATAATGTCCCACTGTTGGGCACAGGCCTCCTCTCATATATGAGAGGGATTGGACTATAGTCCCCACGCTGGCCCTAAGCGGGTTGGGAACTTCACATACACCTTTGAATTTCTTCGCGGATGTATGTAATGTACCTAGGTTTCCTCACGATGGGCTGATGATGATGGCTTTACCCCTTTAAGCACGGAACCCGAAAATATCCGATTTCTCAATAAATATTACTGGATATTGCTTTGACAAGTCGTGTATTGATGCAGTATTGATATCCGGCTAATATTTACTCATATTGAGTCAACATGTTCGGACATGTCATTATATTTGATTACAAGAAGGACTTAAGTGAACTATTGGGATTGTTACATTAGAACTTGCATAGAGTGATGTATTAAACGGTGATTCTCAAAATTTAAAGCCTTGTCACTTTTTTGATACTAAAATAAACGTGGAGGTTCACCAGAAATAAATACACAAATAGAAATATTAGAACTGACATTACATTGAAAAAAATTTACTCGTTATAATACACTCGCGGTCAATGAATACGCAATGAAAATATTGGAAACGTGCTGATTACAAATATTTATAATACAAGTGGAACCGTTTTTAACCTCAGATTGTATTGGAATTTCGCTGAAGTTTTCACCCCATCTGATAAACACGGAACTTTAACGTCAGATGACTCCATAGATATAAAAATAGTAGAAATTTTTTTTGTCCCAAATGCCTGAGAGCCTAGAACTACGAGCAGGTCTATAACCTTTGAACTATACACTTGCCTTCGAACTATACTTCGTCCACTGCCGGACGTAGGCCTCTCCTATTAACTATGCGTATATACGCATTAGGAGGTAAATGCCCATAATCGCCACGCTGGGCAAGTGGATTGGCGATCGCAGTAATGTGTCCACTAAGTATGATGACGCTGCTGCCC
>JALPQI010024842.1:0-11762 GCA_025490895.1 Thaumatotibia leucotreta
TGTCCCACAAGTTAATGCACCAATATATTAATTTAGATGAGGTCAAAAATGACTGGTCCAGTCACAGAATGCTTAGCTGTGTCTTATGAATCGCCTTCTGATAGAAGCACATATCGCGGGGAACGCTCGATTGAGTATTTGGTTTGGTCTATTTATTTACATTAACTTTACAGTAAAATTATGAGGAAGTTTATTTTTGAGATGATACGCAATCGACGAATATATTTATACAGGGTGGCCAAAATAAGTGCTGCTGTAGGTATTGGATCTCAGAATAGGTACTCTAGGGGATTTAGGGAAGATTTTTTATTGAAGATTTGTATGTACAGTGGCGTTCAGAAATGCACGATATATGAATGAATTCATTCATAAACTGTCCATGCAATTTTGAACCCGACTGTACCTACTAGATGATACTGTAAGGGACTACATAGTGTAAAAAAATCTACATAAATAAACAAATATCTTGGGACATCTTACACAAATCGACCTAGCCCCACGGTAAGCACTATTAAGGCTTGTGTTGTGGGTATAAAACCAAGCGACGATATACAGGGTGTAAGTCTAATACGGGCGAAGCTCTTAACGAGTGTTAGTTTACGATATAATAAGTACATTCAAATAACTTTTACTTAAAACAAGACCGACAAAATTTTCCATACAAAATAATTCGGCGCGCAATGTAGAGCAACATACGTGAGTTAAACTCTCGTTGACAGCTAATTTCAAAAGCAGATGACATAACTGCCATATCAACAATAACAAATGTTCGTACCTACATTGCTGCTCCGATAATCAAAAAAAAAATCTGTAGAGTCATAATAAGAGTAACTTAAAAAAAACCTTGTAATCCATGATTACACTAATGTATCCTATGCCTGGTTTAATTGATCGCCCGTATTAGACTTACACACTGTATATAATAGATAGATACATATAAATACTTAAATACATACGCAGCCATGACCAAGGAACAAATATTTGTGATAAATAAATACCCAAATAATGCCCTCCCCGGGATTCGAACCCGGAACCTCCAACTAACACAACAATACCAACTAGGCTACGGAGGCTGACAGAGCTAAGGCCTTCAAAATAAAAATCATGATCAATTGTGTTATGAAAGTTAATCATACTAATTATAATGTGTACTCTGTGCAAAAAACGTTGGCAGTCGAAAAAGCCGACATCGACATATAGAAAAAAAGGTGCGTATTATTGATCGCTCATAGAAAATTTGAATTTGTCGCCTTTTTTCAGCGCCAGTTACAAAAATATAATAACCGAGATACCACGTGTTCCAGACCACGAGCCCTGTAAAGTGTTCGAAACGTCGGAATGAAGTTAAAGTTAGTTAATATACGCGAGTTTATCAGTTTTCATAGTTTTATTTCATGTGTAACCCTCGTGGTAACCGAAGAAATATTAAAAAATATATTTTGTTTTCATTAGAGCCCTTACCTATGTGCAATTATTTTGCAATTGACCCTAACTTGTAGATAACATTTATATTTATTTTTCTAGCTATTGTTCCTATAAATATATTATATGGGTCAAAATTCTTTTCGTTGTCTTGTTTCATACCACTCTGTCACGCATTTAGTGTGCTGTTTCGACTTAATATCTCTATAAAAAAATCCGATGCACTTTTGTTTCTTTTTCACGCTAGATTTTAATCCATACATCAGGAATTGAAAACATAACATGATCTCATACAACATTCACCACCGCGTCACGTTTTTTAGGGACACAAAATAAGACAATACAAAGAATTTTGACCCATATAATAGTTTTATAACAGTTTAGCATCAATATTTCAGTACGTCTTAAAAAAATACCCGAGTGGTACCTGTTTAAATAGGCAAAACAAATGGGTTGAAAAGTAACACTTTTACTTATTGAATGTAAATATTAATCATAGTAAGAAGTAGGTAACCGGTTAACTAGATAGGTGTAGGTGATATAGGTATCTACTTATAGTTAATGTAAAGAAAGAAAGAAAAATCATTTATTCGTAACACAACATAATATACACATAAAAAGACAAAATAAACAGCAAAATAAAAATGGTAAATAAACTATGTGCCACAAAATGGACTCCAATTCAGCAATTTGCAGGGCTGTTCACAAGCCAGCACACAATCACAGCCCAGCGCTGGTCTTCCATTGGAGGCATTTGTGAGGTCAACGGTTGGTGACATACCTAATTTAAAAACTGGCATGTACAAAATGCGACACTTTTCAAAACTACAATTTATATACATAGATTAAATCTAACTAACCTACTTTTCCTAACCTGTATCATATCTAAGATCAGCCCTTGTGGCATTGTACCAAGGACGCTGGCGACATTTCCTCGCTGTATCGCAATACTGATGCGTTGTGCGAGGAAGTCGCCAGCTCTTCGGTCTTTACTTACGTCACGTTTTGATAATTTCCAATATTTGGGTCAATATTTTTTTTATGTCACTCATTGCCATGGTTACGTTCTCCTAGGTCACCCTTAAAATTAGTAGATTAGTTCGATTTAATCTATGTACATAAATTGTAGTTTCAAAACAGTGTAATTTTGCTTATATTTTCAATTTTTTATTAAATTATGAAAACTATTTCAAAATAAAAAACCTAATATTCGAATATTTGCAAACTCTAATTGTGTCAGATATTTGCAGATAGGTATAGCCTTCATAGCTGGGGTATAATATACAATATTGTACCGTACGAGAATGTTACCCCTATGTACTTTACACTAAAACAAATAAAGTACGCTAAAATACTTTATTTTGAACTTATAGCCAGTAATCTCTTATTACTGTATTTTTTCTGTGTGTACCTACTATATTTACTCACCCTATAAATCGGCGTATACTGTATATCTCAACACAAAATCAGACAATTGCCGGTGATTATACTTCAAATAAACGAATGATTTTACGTCCCAATCATACATTCTTCGTCAGTCAACGCTCCCAAAATCATACGTTATGTTTGCTCTACCTTACGCAACTCTATATTACGGGAATCGTGATTGTATAGTTTGACATCAACTTCTTTTGACCACGGCTGTATGAGCTCTAGTCCTGCATAATGTGATTTACTACGAACAAATAAAACATGGAAGCCGCACGCCATACTAAATTGCCTTTTAAAAGCGGTCCTGAATTTTAGTTGACAAGTATCACTCCCTCTTCAATGCGTCACGGCAAAGAATTTCAAAATCAACCTATAAAAACTTAAACCGCCATTTAATTATTGTTGTAATTGGTCCATCAAAGTTTTGATTGGCTATATCTATAAACATTTGTCAAAGATGTTGCGCTAAAATATGCGCGGTGTTAAAAAAAACGCTATGTCCTGCCCATCTTGGCACAATAGAACAATTGTTTTTGGGGGCATTTTTGAGCTGGCGTTAAACGTCCATGTTATATATGGTCGCAGGTGATTTATAAAGAAACCATCGTCACTAATTTAATAAAAACACGTGCCTGCAATAACCTAAGATAAAAAGTCGTAAAGTGTGTATGTTTACAAATTAAACAAATATCTTGGAATATCTTACACAAATCAACCTAGTCCCATGGTAAGCTCAATTAAGGCTTGTGATGTGGGTACCAAGCAACGATATATATGTATAAATACTTAAATACATAGACAATCATGATCAAAGGAACAAATATTCGTGATAAATAAATACACAAATAATGTCCTCGCCGGGATTCGAACCCGGAACCTCCAACTTTGTAGGAAGGGTCACTTTCAACTACGCTACGGAGGCTAACCAATTTTTATCAATATCGAAGATAGCCTAGGGGCCTATTTCTCAAAGGCTTGTAACTTGTAATACAAGCAGAAGTTTCTTTTTAGCACTATAAATTAGATAAGGACTTCCGCTTGTATTAAAGTTACAAGCTTTCGAGAAATAGACCCTAGGTCGCCGCGTGGTAACGGCAGTAATAGAATATACTCGTATTTGTTACCACCCAACTTTTCCCATGAGTAGACTAAAGGATTGAAGCGTCACTGACTATTAATTTATTGAAGATTGATGATGAGCAGGAGCGTCATTTTGAACCAGTCAAAAAAGGCAACAAATTCAATTTTTTTTGAACAACAATAGGCGCCAATTTTTTTAATATGCCTTTTCTACTGCGAAAGTTTGTTGTACAGAATAACATATCACACTTTAATTGACTATGTAAAGTTTTCTGAAGGTATAAATATTGCGTGTAGAACCGATGGCCGTTGGGGCGGGAAGGTTCTTGAGTGGCAGCCACGTACCGGAAGGCGTAGCGTGGGTAGGCCCCCCACAAGGTGGACCGATGACCTGGTGAAGGTCGCAGGAGTCCACTGGATGCGGGTGGCGCAGGACCGGTCATTGTGGCAATCTTTGGGGGAGGCCTATGTTCAGCAGTGGACGTCTTTCGGCTGATATGATGATGATGATGATGATTGTACTTTTTGTGGACGAAAACATTAGACTCTGTTCATCCATAAACCTGCACAAATAATATATAGATAAGATATCTAATCCGTATCAGGGAAAAATATAATATTCATACCTTCAGAAAAGTTTACGTAGCCAATTAGTATCACTAATTTTCGTAATACAATTGATGCGATTGTGTTTTTTGTTTTGGTCAAGGCCTTAACATGACTATGTAGGTACATTTTTCTTGCTATCGACCTAAGGAAGATCCAAGGCTAATAGAAGGTTTTTTGGAATAATTCCCTTTTCCAGTCAAAAACCTGACTTTGACAAGTCATGTTTGCTCTTACGTAATAATGACACTAGAGTCAATTTGGTGTCTACACTACATAGGGCAATGCACTTTAAATAAACACATTTACGGATTTCGTGTTTTAGGTGTAATTTTGTGTGCTTCTTGTTTGATATGATATTTGCATGAATTAATTAGCATAAATGAGTAGATATAGGATTTTTTCTTAAACGCCGACTAGTTTTTTTCCATGCATTTGACGTATTTGGACCATTTTTTTCTGCAAAGCTGTCGTTTTTTTTTTAAATAAGTATTTTTATATGTTTTCTACTCAGAATCGTGAGTCGTGAGCTCTTTCGATCATAATAAGAAAAACATTGTGTCCCAAAATTTACACTAATTTTTCTAACTTTCCATGCCGTTAAGGCCATACAAAATTTATGAAATTTTTAAACGGGATGCAAAAACAAAACTTGGTACTAAAGTTTCATCCTATCAAGATTAGAAGAGCTCGCGATTCTGAGTGGAAATCATATTATAAGTTCCAAATTCAAAAAAAAGGTGGGACATCTTTGAATTAAAAAACCTGACAAAGTTGCTTATAAATAAGGTGTTATCAAATTAGTCACGGATACCTTAGAGTAGGCATGTGTTCATGATAACGGACAACTTTGCTTATGAAACACATATCGAAATCATGAAAAAAAATCGCCTTTTCCTACAAAGTGGTTTCATCGGGTGATCAACATTTCATAGAAAGAGTTTTTATTTTTTCGATTTTTCGGTTTGAGTCCCATAAATAAAATGATTCCTTATCATTAACACATGCATACCCTAAGGTATCCGTGACTAATTTGAAAAACCTTGTATACTAATCGTGGAAATTCACGATTCATTTTCTGCTATGAATAATGAGTGTTTTGATGTGTTCACGTAATAATGTAAAAAAATAACTAATTAATTATTGAGAAACCTTAAAAACAAGAAAAAAACTATTTACATCAATACTTTTTATGTCTGAACATGACAAATAAAATATAATATCTGCAAGATCGCTTTAACGATGCTTAAGCTAAGAAACTACTACTTAAGAGTTTTATGACGTAAATATTATGCTATTTATAATAGGAATGCTAACATAGCCTAAAAATATATAACCTGTTGGTGCGGTTTCGTCACGATATATTTAGTTCTTAAGTCCATTCATCCTTAGTTGTCTTATCTAGTAAACAACTTTCTAACCTTAAAGTACACGTTTTCTGTTGTAAACTGCCATCTTTGCCTATACCAAAATACCTGAGTCCGTATTTGTGTAGTCCGTCCGTATAGTAGTGATTAGTAAATTGCTTAGTAGTCAAGGAAACAGCAGTTTACAACAGAAAACGTGTACTTTTAGGTTTGAAAGTTGTTTACTAGATTAGACAACTAGGATGAATGGACCGATTTAGGATAGGATAAAGGATGTATGTGGTTCTCTCTTTATTGCAATTCAGCATCCTCGGTACAATGCCACAAGGGCCAATCTTAGATATAGGTTAATGCTATGTACATAAATTGTAGTTTTATAAATAAATATACACGTGTGGCCTTTAACACGGGAGAAAAATGAAATGAGTGACTACTTAGACTATCGGCAATAATCCTGTAAAGGTCCCGGTGTTTCAAAGTGGTTAAGTTCGGAGATATTGTCATTCAAAGCTATGGACCTTTAGTACTGGATCTTGGCATCACGATGTCGTAGCTTGTCAGTCGCAAGACATCTTGATAGTATACTCGTACCAGGTACGAAATCAGAACAATAATTTTGTTTTTATTTTTACACTAATTTGTTACCTACGTTTTGAAAAAAAATTTACATTTTTCAATGATTCAAAAATGATAAGTTATTGATAACTTTTAATTCAAGTAAATTAACCCATAATAATGAAAAATACATGAACAAAAAATTGCAAAAGAATGTTTTTTTTTTAATTACAATATGTGGAAATGATTGTTGATCAGCTTATTAATGCACCGTTTAAATTTTTCACCCCGGTTGTAGGCCACACACTGTATATTAAAATTTTAAACTTCGGAATAAATAATGTAGGTAGTTAATGGAATGGGGTGTAGTGTAATTGGAAGCACGTTGGACCGGCAATCCAAAGGAAGCGGGTTCGAATCCCGTGACAACCAGAGTCTTTCACAGTTTATTTTTTCTATGGTAAGCACATTTGTTACGGCATTGTGGGATTTTCGGGATAAATCTATAAAATACATATCTATATATCTTAGTATGGACAGATATAAGTAAAATTTGCATAACAGACAAACAAGTCTTTATTCCTAGGTAATTATTTTCTGTAGTCTAGTACCCCTCCCTGCTTACAGAGGTTTCGGGTTAAAAATTAGGGCGTTTCTTAGTAAAACGGGTTACTTCTATGGTATTTCTTTAATTTATGCTTCTATTGGGTCATTCTGTATGGAAGTTTTATAATTTTATGAACTTCGCGTCACTGCATGACTGCACTGATAACTTCAACAAAAATACCGGCCAAGACCATGTCGGGCCATGCTCAGTGTAGGGTTCCGCAGTTGTTCAGAAAAGGCTGGGCAGATAATGTTCAAAATAAATATTTTAAGGTATTATCAAAGTCAAAATTCAAAGTCTTTGAATCAAATGAGAGAAAAAAAGCTACTTCCGGTTCTAACCCTACACCACTGTTCCTGCAAGGAAATCAGCGGGACTTGTTTTTTCAAATAATAGTTTTATAACATCTTACAGCTAACATGCATTAATTAAAAACGAAACATAGTTAATGTTTCGTTTTTAATTAATGCATGTCATGATTTAATATAAATACAGATATAGTACATTAACTAGAGATGAAGTCTCCAATATAGTCAGCATAATTATATAAATGTAATGATTTTTGAAACATGAATGATGTAAAAATATATGTAAAAGGGCATACAATTGTTTTTAGTTAAACAAAGTTAAAATTAGCATTGTTATACTGCTAGAGATGTAAAGGTCTCTAGTTGTCAGATTAAAAAAACAAACGGATATTGTATAAGCCCACTACTCTTTTTTTTTTAGTTAGAGAGGACACAATTTTATTTTCTGGAGCGGTTATCTCCGAAAATATTGATTTTAGAAAAAAAATCTTTCTAATTCTTTTTAAAGGCCTATTCAACGATACCCCACACTATAGGATTGCAGCAAAATAAAAAATCATCCCCAAGTTTCTAGTACTAACGGCCTATGAGCTATGCTGCGGACAGACGGACGGACGGACATGGCGAAACTAAAAGGGTCCCTAGTTTATTTGGGAACCCTAAAAATTATATGAAATGAAATTAGTATTGTATAGTAAAGATAATAAAAAACATTATTAATTTATACTTCATTAAGTGCTATTAAACGGGTAGAATCATCATAACCCATTTCTTTAAGACTACGTTTATAAAGCGTAGCAGAACCGGAGAGAGAGAGAACCGGGAGACTAAAAGGAAACGGGAGCTACCTTCCTGTTTCCTCTATGGATATTTACAATAAAATTCAGCTAATTTGTTTCCAATTATTTTTTTGCCACGCCTATGTCTATGTCTTGTGCTTTACAACCGACTTCAAAAAAAAAGGAGCTTCTGAATTCGACTGCATGTTTTTTGTTACCTCAGAACAGGGACCGGAACCGGTATTTTACAAAAACCACCGAACACCACCAAAAACCTGCCAAATGACAGCGCCCTCAATAGCAAATTCAACGCAATGGAGAGTTGTCGAGTTTGCGGACGATTGTGGTAGACACACGTCTTTAAGTGGCTTAAGGTTGTAGTACCTTCGAAACATTAAGTAGGGGAAGCAGGGGTAATACCGGCCACTGGGTAATGGCAGTCACCGCAATAACTAGATAAAACTACTGTGTATAATGGCGGCGTGTAGGAGGAAGGGCGCGGGGATTGACGCTTGAGCAAGTGGCGACCGGTCCTGGCAGTCCGGCCAAAACATGTGAGAGTGACAGTTGTGTAATTGTTTGGAGCTTCTTCGATCTTATTTTTCGCTGGATGTTTTTATCGGTAAGTTCAAATTTGACTTATTTTCCTGTTATGTTTCTCGTTATTCTTATTATAATACTAATAAAGTTATGGGCAAGGTTGTTATTGTTGCATAATTTCACGTGTAAAATTTTAAATTTTTTATTCAATACGAAACGGCCGTTTGGGGTAATAACGCTCAGATTAACGCCATTACCCCCGAGTGAACGCCATTGACCACTTATATTATTTCTTACAGAAATGCCCAGAAATCGTTGTGCTCAGAAAGCAGTTTTAGAAGAAAAAGAAAATCTATAAAAATACCAAAAAAATACATCAGAAGGACAAAATAAACAAAAAGACAGGGTTTAAACAAGAAGAGGTCTTAGGAACAAAACACAACATTCTAACATATCAGCCGGTTTTGAAAAATAAGAACAGCAATAAAAAAAGTTAAGAATAATAAAAATTAAAAAGCACCCAAAGGAAAGAAAGTCGTTCGCCAACGACAACAGTAATGATGAAATGGATGATGAAGGTAACGACAATAAAATGTGCAATATATGCGAGGAATTTGGGCAGAATAATGAGAAATAGTACCGTTGTACCGTATGCGGACTATGGAGCCACGCTATGTGCTCGGGGTGGGATTCAGCAGACGGTTACAAATGCGATTTCTGTGCCTAAACTTATATTCATGTTTATACTTACTTACTTACTCCGCTGGCTCAGCGACCCAAAATGAGTCTTGGCCTCCGACACCAGAATGCGCCATTTTCCTCGGTCCTGCGCCAACTCTCGCCAGTTGGTAACTTGGAGCTCGCGCAGATCCTTGTCGACCATGTCACCCCAACGGTATCTAGGGCGACCAATAGGGCGCCGACCTCGCGGGCAACCGAGGTATGCTTGTTTGACCCTGCGATCCTCCTCCATCCTCTCAAGGTGACCCAACCAACGGAGTCTGTGGGCTTTTGTCTCTCCCATGATGTTAGGCTCATCCACCATATCTTCAATCTCCTGGTTTTTTAGCACTCTCCAGCTCCCATCCGGCTGTTGCTTTGGGCCAAGGATCTTCCGAAGAATCTTCCGTTCTGTGACCAGCAGCAGGTTCTCTTCTTTAAGTGTCAATGTCCATGCTTCGCATCCATACATTAGTATAGGTCGCAGTATGGTTTTATAAATCCGGATTTTGGTGGATTTACTTAGAAGTTTAGACACTAACACTTTATGAAGGGCAGCAGCGCATCTCAAGGTATTCTGGACTCGAACATTGATCTCCTCGTCACGGGTGTTGGTATTTGTGATGGTGCAGCCTAGGTACCTAAATTTTGCCACTCCTTTGTACGTTGTATCTCCAACATGTAGTTCTTGCGGTCTGTCGCGGGTATTTTTGTAGCGCTTCATGTGGAGATACTCTGTTTTTTCGTGAGATATCCTTAAGCCGACCCTCACAGCCTCCTCTGCGAGGACATCTACCGCCTCCCGCACGTCGCTCATAGATGATCCCAGTAGCGCCAGATCGTCTGCGTACCCTATCACCTTATGCTTTCCATTCAGTTCCAGTCCTCCTTCCAGCGCTAAAACCTTCCTTAGGACATACTCTAACACGAAATTGAAAAGCATAGGTGACAAGGCATCTCCCTGTTTCAGCCCCGTAACTACCGAAAAGTCTTTAGTGAGTTCGCCCCCGACCCGGACCACCATCTTGCTTTCTCCAGTAGCGACCCGTATCATGCTGACCAGTTTGTTGGGGATGTTAAAATTCCTCAGAATGGAAAAAACAGCGTTTCGGTCAATGCTGTCGTACGCTTTAGTAAAGTCTACGAAGACAGCGTGTATGCTTTGGCCGTACTCCCACTTCTTCTCCATCAACTGCTTGAGGTGGAAAATTTGATCAACAGTGCTACGATTCCGTCGGAAGCCACACTGATAGTCACTTAGAACTTTTTCCGCGTACGGTTCCAGTCGCCTGAGTAGCACATATGATAGAATTTTGTAAGCAGTTGGGAGCAAAGCTATCCCGCGATAATTCGTACACTTCCTTTTGGAACCCTTCTTATGTATGGGGCAGACGACTGCTACATTCCACTCATCTGGTTGCCGTTCATTCTCCCAGATTTCTCGCACCAGCATATACAACCTGCTCTGTGTCGCGCCTCCACTATACTTCCATATTTCTGACGGGAGTCCGTCTATGCCTGGAGCCTTATTGTTCTTCAGACTCATTACCGCTGTACGAAACTCCTGGAAAGTAGGCGGTTCCACAACCTCTTCGTTGCCACTGGTGGAACAAGGGACAGAATCGTCTGATGAAGGATTGTTAAGTAGCTGATGGAAATAGCTGCGCCATGTCTCTTTAATCTCTTCGCTGTTAGTTATAAGATTACCGGACTCATCTTCCAGTACTTGGGTGGTAGGCTGATATCCTTTCCTAAACGACCTTACTTCTTGGTAAAACTTTCTGACTTCGCTAGCTCTTATCAACGAGTCTATTTCCTGTACAATCTTGTTCAGATGTGTTCTCTTAGATCGTTTTATAACCGTTTTCGCCTGCATCCTTAGTCGTTGGTAGGTGTGATCCCATTGAGAGTCCTGTTCCGCCAGCTGCTTATATTTTCTCCTTTCACTAACTATGTGCTCACACTCCTCGTTCCACCACTTTCGTCTCTTTTTTCTTTTCCTACGCCCAAGCACTTTGAAAGCCACTTCCTTTACCGTGTTCCTGATTTGCTCCCAGTGTTTATCTATGTTTGTATCGAGAGGCAAGTCCCGAAATCTATTGCTTAGTTCTAACTGAAATTTACTAGTTATTTCCTTATCCTTAAGGTTTTCTATTTCTATAACTGGTCTGTTTTCGGTTTGCCTTCTCTGACCTACTTTTATTTGTGCCTTGATCTTTACCCCCAGCATGTAGTGGTCAGTATCACAGTCAGCTCCTCTAAAAGTCCGCACGTTTTGAATAGTACCTTTATGTCGATTATCAATGAGGACGTGATCAATTTGATTAACTGTGACGCCATCCGGAGA
>JALPQI010024843.1:0-12662 GCA_025490895.1 Thaumatotibia leucotreta
GACGTATTTCGTAAGTAGTTCTGGTTAGCTTATGGCGTTATGGCGAATTCAACAGGTATGCGGCACAATTCTAGCTATTCAATTGACTGTACTGAAATCATTTCGTTAAGAATACATAGAGCAAGCAATGTGACGGTTGATATTGATTTATCAACATCTGTAGGCTAATGATGGTCCCTGTGTTCATCGTTTGTAGTTGTTACCGTTAGGTTCTAAAGGTGGATTTAGACCAAACGAATAATTTTATCCCCCACTCTACGAAATTCGTTCGTTACACAAAACATGATTCGTTGAAATTCGTTGATTTCGTAGAGTGGGGGATAGAATGAGCATTCGCTCGTTTTGTCTAAATCCACCTTAAGAAGTATGCGATTGCGAAACGAGTAGCACGATAAACGACAAACGTGTCACCATCATAAGCCACCTGATATTAATGTGTTTTAGCTTTTACCTTCAATGCTCTAGAAAACGTTACTTTTTTAAGGGTTGGAAACATTTTTTCCGCTATCATCACAACAAACGGCCATTTGTCTTGTAAATGTCCTTTAAATATCACGTGGACATAACAGAAAGAAACGGCCCACATCTTGCCTGTCAGGCTGACATGATGAAGGGTCGTGAAGGCTTTACCATCTAGACGTAGTTATTTTTTAGCAGGAAGTCCAGTTACCAGCAATAGTATCTATACAATCAAGGGATTGAAGTGTAACTGACCATTATTTGATAAAAAAATTGATGATGGGCAGCAGCGTCATCATAGTGGACACATTACTGCGATCGCCAGTCCGCTTGCCCAGCGTGGCGATTATGCGCATTTACCTCCTAATACGCATAGTTAATCGGAGAGGCCTACGTCCAGCAGTGGACTATCATAGGCTGATGATGAATGATGATGAAATGATGAAGGCTGCAACAATATGTGACAAGCTCTTTAACCCCTTAAGTAGGGTCAGATATTTTGAATAGGTAACCGACCTTATAGTACCTCATAGTGATAGATACATACTCTCTTATTCATAAACGTCTCCTAACTTAAAAGGTAAGAAGCAGCTAAGTATTATTTGTCCCTTTTGCTCTTATCAACATATTGATAAGACCGAAAGGGACAAACAATATAGTACATTGTGCATCAAGGGAGGTAAGTACGGAATTACTAACGAGAGTGTTAGACGCCCGATGCCGTAGACTCGAGTTAGTATTCCGCTTACCGACCGTGATGCATACAATGCTTTTCATCACATTTACCGACAAAAAAATAAGTTTTAAGACAAAATATTATTAAATGACGTACTGACATGTCTATTACTCCCTAGGGAATTTCACTTTTATATTACTCCTGCTACGAATGCAAGCAATGGCGCGCTTAGACAGCAAGTGTGATGAAAATAATGTAAGTTTGCAGACGTTTATGAATAAGGAGGTTTGTGTATTACCTAAATAGCAGTTGATGTTTTAATCACTCGTCAAATTTTTAAGGATTAGTTCTGAGCTGATTTAGATGAACTACCTACTAATATTACTGTGGGATCTGAAACCATTCAATCGCAATAAAACAGCTTGTTTATGTTGCATATGAACTCTGAGATTTTAGTAAGCAAAATGTATGAAATTGCTGACCTCAAAATAAACCCCCTATTATTTGGCCTGTGACTTAAAATCACCCAGTATATGGTGAATCAAACTACGTTGGTTGCTACAAAGTATTTGCGCTGACTGTACATGCTCAGCTTAATTCGATTGTTCAGGCCGTTTACGGTTAAAGAGAATTCGGTAATGGCTCACTGTCGACGTAATAAATTCTTTTAGAGTAATTGAATGTTGTTAAGTTAATTGGTAAACAAACAGAAAATAAAGTGATCATCATCATCATGTCAGCCGAAAGACGTCCACTGCTGAACATAGGCCTCCCCCAAAGATTGCCACAATGACCGGTCCTGTGCCACCCGCCCAATAAAGTGATCAGAGGATTGAACATATTGCGAAAACACAAATCAAATTATTTATTAACTAAATATTTTGATTTGAACTTTCTATTAATTTTTCTCCAGTAGTCACACTACTTAATACTATATAAATTATAAATATTAGATGTCATATACCAAAGAAAAACGACCAAGATCACCTATGTCCGAGGTGGGGATCGAACCCACGTACTCAGCTTTCGCGGCTGATGCCTGTACCCCTCGGCCACTCGGTCTTAGCAACCACCGGTCAAATTTCTCGGGTATATGCAATCCCTTACAAGGCTAGGCGCCTTTGACCATTCTCTAAGGGCAAGCACTAACTACATGCCTGCACCTCCTATTAGAATACTTTACAGTTTTCTAGAATAGCTAGAGAGAGATGGTGCTGCCATCTATTGAACATATTGCGAAAACACAAATCAAATTATTTATTTGACCGGTGGTTGCTAAGACCGAGTGGCCGAGGGGTACAGGCATCAGCCGCGAAAGCTGAGTACGTGGGTTCGATCCCCACCTCGGACATAGGTGATCTTAGTCGTTTTTCTTTGGTATGACATCTAATATTTATGATCAAAGGATAATAATATAGGATAAAGGAAAGGTAAGCGGGCCTAACCAAGATGCCATTCTGAAAATTTAATTGTATATGACAGATTCAAACGAAAAATCACGTGACCATGGTCTATGGAAATGGTCACGTAACTGTCTTATCTATTTATTTGAATATCGTTTGACTTTAAGGTGACTGTACAAAACATTTTACAAAATTTCCAATAGAAATTAAAAATCTTAAAAAAAAATAATATGAAGCGTTCATATTGTTGTGTGATCTTGCTTTTTCTATAAAGCACTATTACAACATGGTCGTTTAACTCTAACTCAAAAATGCCCCCAAAAACAATTGTTCAATTGTGCCAAGATGGTCAGGAAATAGCGCTTTTCTTAACACCGCGCATACTTCGGCGCTACACCTTTGACAAATGTTTATAGAATATAGCCAATCAAAACTTTGATGGACCAATCCCACCTTTTTGTAGGTTGATAATGTTGATATTGCAATTAATTACCGTGATGCATTGAAGAAGGGGTGACACTTGTCAACTAAAATCAAGGACCGTTTTTGAAAGGCAATTTAGTATGGCGTGCGGCTTCCATGTTTTATTTGTTCGTAGATAAAGCACATGTGTCTTGGATTGGAGCTAAAATAAATAATGAATTAACCCACCCAGATAACCATAAATGCAAGTAATGTTACCCTAGGATTTCTTATGTTTTGATATTTTGTGAGTTAACCATTAGAAAAAGCCTGAAAAAAGGATCGCTGTTATAACACATTAGTAGGTAAGGGCCCAGGAGTGAATACCTACCTCGCAAAATAGCTACTTGGCAAAAAAACTACAACGCAAATGGGAAAGGGTTAAATAAGTTTAATAAAAACAACAGATAAATTTCAATTTGTAACATTTCTCATAAGACGTGAATTTATAATATTTCATAAGCAAATATAAGTGTAAATTACATAAACGTTCAGAGACGAGCTCCAAGAGTAAACGGAAAAGTAATTACAAATGGAATCGCTCAGCCACAAAGGCCGAGCCCGCAAAACGGCATATTTCCACGTGGGAAATGTAACCAATCACGCTAGAGATGGGCCTAGAATATACGGGCTGGGAATATCGCTATTATTTCAGCTTTAAATATGAAAAATCTTCTGGCAATTGAACTCAGGCAGTTCGTTATAATAACATTACTAAAATTATCACTTTCCTATTTGTCAATAGGAAAGTGATAATTTTTCATGAATCACGACAAAAACGAACAGACGTTACGAACCTACATTTTCGTATTACGGTAATGGAATGGAAAATTCGAAAATGTATGTAAATTTTTTGTCAAAAAATTTCTCCTATTAGGACTGAAGAAGCTCACGATTCTAAGTAAAAATCATATACAAAATAGGTACCTATGTTACAAAAAAATCGGGGAAACAACTTTGAAAAAATGCCCCATGGAACTGACAAACTCCATAACATGCCATCCTCTTCACGTCACTACCCAAAACGGCAGCAGTACTATATGAAATTTAATCCGAAATTTATCCGGCCCCTTATCACCTCCGAGCACGCGAGCGCCCCCTCGTGTAAAAGATCGTAACAGCCTTGGATGCGTGCGTTCATTGTCAGTGTCGCGAACCGGGTGAATTCTTTAAAAAACTCAGGTTTAGTTATTGAAACGCGAGGTGACGGCCGGAAGAACATATTTGTCTCCCCAACTCTTCCTGTGGGTGTCGTAAGAGTTAAAATCGAAGTGTCACTGACCATTAATTTACTATTTTGTCACCACCCCAACTGCTCCTGCGGGTGTCGTAGGAGTCGACAAACGGTGGTGACAAACGTATTATTTTTGGTGTCACCACGCAGCATAGTTATGATTTATGAATGTACAATTTACATTTATTATTTTATATTCGAATTACCTTAAACTCGCTCGTGGTAAGAAGGATACTGGTTTGCGCAGCCACATAAGTCGTTTCTAAAGCACAAATACTGCAAAGAAAAGTTCGTAAGCGCCATAGCTTTACCGGTTACATAAGTCGTTGTGGACGTTGTTGCCTCGACGATAAATAATAAACTTTATTGAATAAACAATTTCGGGAGTTGGAGTTCCATCGATTGTTCAGGTTGTTTTGGAGATTTACGGTAATTTTCGAGTTTCGGAGTCTTTTGCGGTTCGCTCTGGACAGCTGGGCGTTGAATTTGATAGCTGTCAAAAGGGGAAAGGAATGGAATTCAGGATATCTAATCAAAGTAATCAAGTAATCAGTTTCAAACGCAACGGTTTTCTGGAATATTGTCTAATCCGGCGTTTTTTACAGTGGATAACAATCCGCAGTTAGGTCTAAAGAACGTCAACTTTGTTTAACAACGACAGGGTGCATGGCCAAGTTGCCAATCATAATCATAATCATAATGCTTTTATTCAAATTAGATTCACATGGAACACTTTTTGAAGGTCAGGTACATAATAATTTAAATAAGTATTAAACATCGCTACAAACAATCGCTAGCGCTTCATCGTTAATCGCAGCTAACTGTCTTTGTTGCACTAATACGAAAGAGTGACAGAGAGGGAAAATTACGTTACGCTACTAAGCGCTAGCGATTGGCATCTTGGCTAAGCACCCAGGAACATGATTTAAGTCATTTGTAAAATTACTAATTTAATATTCTTTTCCAGAATTCAATGGGACTTGCCGACTGGTTGTGCATGTGGGCACTGGGCACTGTCCCGCGGTGTCAGTTAGAACATATCTGTTACCACCCAACTCTTCCTGTGGGTGTCGTAATAATTGGATTGAAATGTCACCGAATATTCCTTTATAGAGGACTGATAATGGGGGCAGCACCGTCAACACACTGGATGCACTACAATAGGAGAGGCCTACGTCCAGAAGTGGACTGAAGTCAGACGGGGATCCAAGGGGGGGTCTGATCCTTGATACGCGCCTGACTGAAATAGGCAAATGATGTGATGTGTATGTGACGTTTGCTATCATATTGGACAGCTCAGACCGTGTGTGTCATTCCGTTTATTAAAAAAAAATACTACAACTGTCACCGTCACTCCTATTTAAGGCGTAATTAGAGTGAATGAGAACTTTACTCCAAGCATTAACTCAGTCGGTTCAATCGTCTGACATACGCGCATGCTGTGATACCGTGAATTTCTTGCATGTATCTCTATCACTCCCACGATGGTATCACCGGAGTGACAAAGACAAATGCTCGAAGTTTACGATTTTCGTGTTTCGCAATAGGCCCTCAGGGTTCCATTATTATTAATAAGAGCATTTGTGTAAGTAATTTAGGTTGTATAAGGAAAATTAAACACCGTGCGTGGTTTGGCGCCGTTTTCTTAATGCCGGGAACATTGACTGCTTTATTTGTTTTGCCGCTAAGTCAGACCCTTGGTGTAGTTATACATTATCTTTATTATTATAAGAAACGTAGTCCAGTCGCTCTCGACTGTATAAGTACTGGACTGTATAAGTCGACTGGACTACTTATACAACATAATAATTACTTGCAGTTTTACATTCTATCTATTTGGCTAAAAGTGGCAGTTGTGACGTAAATAATCCTTGTACATTTTTTTGGCGTTATAGGTACATTAATTCGTCTGTTCGTTTGCCACCTATAGCAGAAAAAAAATAAAAAAAAGTACGTTTCATACAATACAATCTATTCGAATACGGGGCATTTCTTCCTTGCTAGGAGGCACAAAGTGGCACTTCTTTGTTTAAGGACTTTCTATTTTATTTCAATTAATTAATTAATTATAATCTGAGGTAGTTAAATATTTCATGTGAGAGCAAAATATTTCATGTGATGTGTTCCGGAAAAACTTGTTAAAATTGGTCGATATGATATGATTTAATTGTGCCATATTTTTGTAACATATACTGAAATATTACAGATTATTCGACTCCTGCAATTGCTTGCCATATTTCGACACATTAAGAAGGTTCTCACCCGGATCACTCTGGCTCAAAGCCCGACACGTAGTTATCATTCTAAAATTCCTGATAGCATCTTCAAAACCTTCTAAAATACTTAACGACATTATATTCATTGATCGGCCTAGTAAGAAGCGGGCTGTAAAAAATCTCATTACCCCTTACTTTGCGAACGGAAACTTTCTTAAACGCTGGTCCCACCGCAAGCGAGTAAGCGATGAGCTATAGCCGCTGTCGGCTATCAAGACGAACAAAAAATAAACGCTCCCGTGTAAATCCGACACGACGATATTAATTTGTAGTTCATAGCTGAGCGAGTAACTGTTTCACTAGCCGCTGAAAACGTGAGACGCCCCATAAGTGTCAATCATAGTAAGTGTTGATCAACTTTTACTATGGAGCCAGCCTTGATATCACGATATAAAAGAAATCATGTTTTTGTGGAACAACTTAAATTGTTTTATTAAATATTTGTTAGTTGTGTTTTTTTAAGTCTATGTATATTGTTTTATGAGGACGTGTAGATCAGATCCCATCTCCGGGCCCGGGGTTGGTAAGCTCCGTATTTTTTCTTTGGTATATAACATTGACATCCAACAAGTAAACAAATCACTTTAAAAATTTTTGTAGATAACACATCACACCCCAAATTTATGTAATAGTCAATTTTTGTTTTTTTTTTTTATTTCAAGGTTACTCCTAAGTATTTAGTTTGCTTAATATGACTAACATAAGATATGAGGAGTGTGAGGTATTAAGTGGGTGGCTCACCCTGTATAAACATCGCTGTGTCCCTTTTACACGGGAGCGCTTATCTTTTGTTCGTTTTTATATCTCATCTTACTCGCTTGCAGTGGGAGCAGATCCTTAGGCGCGGAAGTTTAGCTTTTCATAACTACCCCCGCTATTCTGAATATATAATGTAATAAAACTTCGGGGTTCTGATAAGCATTTAGATAAGTTTAGGCTTTATAGTAAGTTTTTGCGGCTTAGACAAAACAAATTTTGTCCAAAGTTTCTTCGAAAATGTTTTTATTGTTTAGTTTTCTTTAGATCAATTACCTACTCGTTAAATGACAGTAATTAAATAGGTACACGTTACTCATTTTCATCATTTAGATTGGCATACAGTCAAGTGCAAAAATTTGTACCTATCGAAAGAATCCACTTATAAATATGTTACGACGTTCTTCTTACACAGAATTGAAGTGCATTGAAAGAGTTGGGTGGTGAAAAATGTATTCTTACTGGCGTCATCATACGGAGTACGGAGCACTTCGTTGGAGCGACAGAGACAAATCCCTGAAATTCACCTAATGAGTATATTGTAATACCCAACCTATGAGTATTTCGTATTATAGATTACAAAGTACACATACAAAAGTAATCGGAAGGAGTAATCATGTTACTTTTTGCCCAACTCTGGTTCACGGTAGTAGGTCTGGTCTGACTACATAATCAACTTGAATTGTGTTTAAAAACGTATCAATTACCAATCACAACATGCCTATTTGCCTCAGCAAGCACATGTTGTGTCGCTTCACATGTCCGTACCCTTCTCATCGCAGATACCAGAACATGTCACAACAGGCGTTGTCGATGGGAAATCAATTTCACGAGACCTTGGAAAATTCCCTTGTTTTTGTAAAAATGTTTCGGTAATTTTTAAGACCAGTCTCCTGAAAATTTATATCATTCAGCGTAGGCAGCAGTATAATGTACCTACTCGTATGAGGCGCTCTTATCGTTCTTATAAAGTAATGTTGTGTGTGTCCAACATTTTGTCCGTTGTTGTTGTTTTTTTTGCTGGATGGTGTACGAATATACTAAACTTTATGCAGGAAGTATTAAAATTATCTATATGTATATTCCTTTTTTAATAGTTATAAGTGTTACATAATCGAAAAAATAGTCTGAAGTATGATTAAAACTGTAGCCCTGCAGCGACAGTAGCTACTTGTGCCATTTTAAAACTATTTATTCTCCGTCCCTTATTAGAACTAGAAATAGAGACAATTTATGGATTCCACAGCTTTACAGCAGAGAGCTATAAAATTTGTAAATTTCGTGTACCACACTAAGCTTCCAACCATTTTTTCTCTTAGAACTTATAATAAGCTAGTATAAAATCTTGTTATCGAGATCGTCCCCGAAGCGCGACAGTGCGTATTCTAAGATTTGAAATGTAGGTTTTGTTTCGTATTGAGATGATACGACCTTTAGTTTAGATAATCACATGAGTCACCAATTGAAGTAGATGAAACATACAACCTTAATATTGGTTAATATGATGTGATATTATTTGGTATAGGTTAAAGTGATGTCACGAGAATCATGAATAAAAAACTGTTTTAAAAGTCGTTGGGTCAATTGTACCGCAAAAAGTCAAATTTGACTGTAGCATCTCGGATCTGGCAGTTACAAACTTACAAAGGATATAACGAGAGCGCGGAAAACAGTTCGTAGGTCGCACGCACAACGCACATAAATGTCTTATTTTAGTTCAAAAATGGCCGCGGTACTTGTGAATAAGAGAGTGAAGGAAATGAGTTAAGTGTCTCAAGGTCATATCCTGTCTATAATTAGTACGGTCAAATCGTACATAATTTTACCCTAAACTCGCAAATCAAGTAGTATCGCTGCATTTTTGGTATGTTGTTTAGACACCATAGGACAGTATAAAACCATATTTTGCAAGCAAAAAAAAGTTGTGCTAGCTGGGTAGTACGTGAAAAACTGCGAAATTTACGGCCATTTTTTAGTTTCTGATTTTTATTTAAAAAACCTTACGTTTTTTGATATCATATGTAAATAAACGTTTAAAGACTAATAAATTTCCACCAAGCTGAGCTAACATGCATTACCGTAAGTCTTATAGTTTCAGAGATTCGAGACTTTAAAAAGTGCCCCTTTTTGTAAACTAGATAAAATTTTGTGTTTTGCTAACGTTTTCGACTTAATATCGCCTCACCTAATTATGCTACGAAAAACATGCAATAATGACCTTATAGCGCACTTAATTTTCTTTAATTTAAGGGTAAAATTAGGTCAGTGAACTTTGCAGTTAAAAGTATAAACCCGAAATTCCAAAGGCAGGAGGCCCGCTATCTAAGTTTTTCATACAAATCGCAAGTCGAGTTGCAAAGCTGCAATTTTGGTATATTATAAAGGCCTTATAGATATATACGAAAATGCATATTAAAAGAAAAACAAAAAAATAATTTGGGCATATGACGTAAAAAACAGAAAAAAATTCGCACTTTTTTTAGTTTTTGACGTTTAACTAAAAATCTATTATCTTTTTGATACTGATTGCTATAAAACTAAGAAAGAACATTAAATTTGAAAGGATTTGAGCTACGTTGCATCACCGTAAGTTATATATATTTTGAGATACGACATTTCATAAAGTGCCCTTTTATCAAAACATAAACAAATTTTAGGTTACGTTAAAGCTATTCACTAAATATTGGCAAAACGTTCGCGTTAAGAAAAAAAAAGTAATTGTAGATAATAACTACATTAAATTTGGAACAAATTGAGCCGATAACAATTACTGTAAGTCTTATAGTTTGGGGGTATACGAGGCTAAGGGCACATTTTGAAATGTCGTATCTCTAAATCTATATAATTTAGGGTAATGCAAGGTAGCTCAAATCCTTTCAAATTTAATATTCTTTCTAAGATTTCTAGCAATCAGTATCAAAAAGATAATAGTTTTTTAATTAAACGTCAAAAAGTAAAAGAAGTCCAATATTTTTTCAGTTTTTTTCGTCCTATGCCGAAAATCCTGTTTTGTTTTTCTTGTAATAAGCATTTTTGTACGTCCTTATAGGGCCTATATAATATACTAAAATTGCAGCTTTGCAACACGACTTGCGATTTGTATGAAAAACTTACATAGCGGGCCTACTGCCTTTTGAATTACGCGTTTTTAGTTTCAATTACAAAGTTTACTGACCTGATTTTACCCTTAAATGAAAGAATATTAATTGCGCTATAAGGTAATTATTTCATGTTTTTCGTAGCATAATTAGGTAAGGCGATATTAAACCAAAAACGTTAGCAAAACTCAACATTTTATCTAGTTTACAAAACAGGGTACTATTTAAAGTCTCGAATCTCTGAAACTTTAAGACCTATGGTAATGTATGTTATCTCATCTTGTTACAAATTCATTCATCTTTAAACGTTACCTGATACATATTGTCAAAAAACGTAAGGCTTTTTTTATAAAAATCAGAAACTAAAAATAGACAGTTAATTTCACAGTTTTTCACGTATAACGCAGCTAGCACAACTTTTTTTTGCTTGCAAAATGTGGTTTTATATTGCCCTATGGTGTCTAAATAACATACCAAAAATGCAGCTTTACTACATGTTTTGCGAGTTTAATATACGATTTGACCGTACTAAATAAATACACGACACTTTTTAATTTAGAATATTCCCCTCGGTCGCAAACTTTGAGGGTAACAAATTAAACAACTCCTGATTGTTCTTTCGAGACCTCTTGTTTTAAATTTTGCATATTCCACGTACGTTGACGTTGAGTTTCGTTTCCTTCGGGAAATATGGGAAAATAATATTTAAAATATTCATGGATGTTCCGAAGAATAAATGTAAAATCCTACATTTAAATAATATTTAACTACTTGGAATATTTGAAATAGACCTTTCCGCTATAAATGTTTGGGTACTTTGGGTTGCAATTAAAAATTTTCGAAATATTATTTATACACATAACTTTTTTGACACACTTTGAAATAAGTAGCTAGACAATGTCAGTTTTTAATCAGTATTCGTTTATTTTTATTTGTCTCCATTTTCATTGTGTAAAACCAGTAACAAGAAACTCAAAAGCCGAATGAATTTATATTTATCCTAAAATCTTAATGCCAGAGTAACACCGACGCCCAAATCTAGCGCGCTAAGTCGTATCTACACACGATTTTCACCGTGACATACGACTTTTCGGTTCAAATTGTTGGAAAATGCGGGTTCAGGATTAAGCGTTTAAGCGTGGATTATGCGACACAAGATGGATGCCCGCTGCAAAACGCTCAGATTCCGAAATCCAATCCTTTCAGGAGGCTGCCAGCGTAAATTGTGATTATGAATTTTCTCGACCCTGTTTTAACTGACAGCGTAAGAAAGAAACGCCTTTCGACTGACGGAGGACGAATTCATGCGGTGGATATTGTTTTACTTATAGATGTACAAGGTACGCGCGAGTAATTAAATAAATTGAAGGTCCCTGACCATATTTAGAAACTGCGAGATCATATGCTTTTTGAACTCTGCTTGGGGTTTTCGTTGCAACTTATGGTTGAATACTTGGATTTAACGCTACCAATATTTCGTCGGGTTAAAGGCAGAACCAACTATTTCCTTGAAGTCGGTTTTGACAAATCGTGTATTATGCCAATGGCAAAGATAACTATTTGCTAAAAGATGTTTTATCGAAATAGTTGCCTCTAAACCGGCGATTTCTAGTCTTACCTTAACTGTACCTTACCTTAGGCTGTCGTAAAAAAAACAGAAAATACTTTTAGAAACAACCTGTGACTGACACAAATTAAAAATTTAAAAAAATCAAACTATTTTGTTCCTATGATTGAACACTGACAATATTCCCAAGACTAAAAAATGTATGAAAATATATTATGTCTTAATGTTTTTGTCTTTTTTTGACGTCCTGAATGCTTAGTTAAAATCTGTCTCAACCCGGGAGGGTATCTAATTTCAGTCACCTTTCTAAAATCCCCGAAAATAACTTCGAAGACGTGCAGTTTCTAAAACAAAGACAATTTAATCGGATTCCCCGTTTTTGCTAAACAATATTAATATAGAGCTTTCGCTAAACCCAAGCCCATCAAACAAGACAAGATGATTATGTACCTCGTATTAATTGTGTCGGATCTACATCCCAATCGAACAGCCCCGCTATCATTCCGATATCCGAATACGCGTTAATTGGGATCAACGGCTTAGCATCGGATCCAGTGTTGCTGTTCACGTGAATTCAGGAGTCTAGGTTTATGCGCAAACCACTGTTGTATGACCTTGAAATTTGAATTTTAAAATGAGTTCTAATATTCTTTTTCTTTTAGTGCCGTTTGCTTATCGCACTTTGGTAATTATCATGGCATTTTAACCTTCGACACAGCACCGTGGAAAAC
>JALPQI010024844.1:0-13617 GCA_025490895.1 Thaumatotibia leucotreta
AAAAATGCGAACAAAGATTATAATTCGCGCAGTTAAACTGCGCGAATTAATTTTTCATCATTTAACTTTAAAGAATGTTACTTAGATGACGAAGTTTTGAATTCAACACTGTTTTTAGACTGGGATACATTCCTTATAGCACTGAGCCATTGAAAATTGTGACTTATGTCATATTTCCTCTAACATTTAAAATTACATTGAATACAAGAGGACTCATGGATATTAGAGTAGGTACAACAATAAAGTTTTACAGTACAGCATAATTTTATCAGTAAAATTTTCATACGAACATTTTATAGCCCTTATTTTATAAACGGTGTAGAAATGAAATCTATTACCTATAGATAATTAAAAATCCGTGCCTAACCACTACAGTAAATTTATAATGATATTTTTTTATTACAAATACCTAGGTAAAACTACTTCAAAACTTGTATTTCTCTTGTTTTGGTTGTTGGTATGATAACAACCTTCATTGTGAGTATGTAGAAACATAGTTATGCATGTCTACGTATTTTTGACGTATTTCCTGAAGCCTCACTACATGTGTGCACAAAAGTCAAAAATATATTCTATTATCAAAACTTTTACTTCCCTTAGCACAAAGGGATTTTTTTACATTTTATCTTTTTTTTTCAACATTTTCTTTTCAAATAATTTGTTGAAATAAAATATTTATAAAAAGACACGTAGAATTTGGTGGATATGTACTTACGATATTTTTTTGTCATTATTTTGTACAAAAGTCAAAATAGGTACCTTGTCAAATCAATTGTCATTCAAATAAAATAATTTAAAAATGTAAAAGTAATAAAATTTCTTAATTGCTTAATTTTATTCTTAAGAAGTATATTTTTTTATATTTTTTCTGGGTTTTGTGTATTTTTTTTATTTTTATGTGTAGTTTTTATTTATTTTTTCTATTATTTATGTTTATTTTTTTATTATTTTACTTATATATTTTTCTTTTTTTTTTCTTTTATACTAAGGGACAGTCTATTAAAATTGTCCCCTGCTACTTATCTACTTAAACTACGTACCTTCTTACAATAAAATGAAAAAAATATGCGATAGCTGGAGGGAAACTTATGAATTTCGAGCATGTAAATCAGTGGTTAAGACTAGTTGTATTTAAATGGAAAGATAACCGATTTTTTGCGCTGAAAACCAATGGCAAAATACTTCGAGTTTCTAAATTATTATATTATTTTCTAATCAATGCATGTTTTTTGGTTGCGAGTGGACAAAGTTGGGTGCTAAAACTCGTAAATCGCTTACCTCCATAATAATAACTATAAAACACAATATTTTAAATATTGATTGTTATACATTTATCGTAGCATTTGATAGGAAAAAAAATATATATATTTGAATAGGTCTTGAATTTGGTTCTTAGATATGAAAGACGTAACCCGATTAAGATATTGAACCTAAATAGGTAAAAGGTAAATATAGTCCATTTCAAATACGAAGGCCCGATGCCACTCGAAACATTTGTCATTTAATTGGTCCACTACAATTTGGCACGTGTCATACACCAATGTATGCCTAAAATATCACGCCACAAAAGGATATTGCCAGGTATCTTTTGTTACCTACCACTGATCCTATTGTTGACACTTAATGACTTTGTCAAGTGGGATCGGGCCTTCGTATTTGAAATGGACTTTACCTAAATAAGGTACCTTACACCTATAATTTAAGATGTAAAAACCGTGGACGCTTCAACATTTTTAAAACAATATAATTACGTAGGTGCATCAAACTATATGACACAAATAGTTGTAAATGCAATAATATTACGCAAAATATTGATAACCATACCTGGGATAACTCGGGGCATTTATACGAAAGTGATGCTAGCACAATATTTTATCGACTAAAAATATATCGATGTTACTGTGAATGACAACATCAAAATGTTATTCGGCATAAACTAAATATTAGGTACTTACTCTTCAATAAAATAAAAAATAAATTTAAACGGGTAGTTACGCGTTTATTTTAAAATAGTTTTCAAATATATATATATATATATATATTTATATATATATATATAATATAAATTATATATAATATATAAATTGATATTTTAATTAGTATTAAAATATCAATATTGAAATTGTCATTTTGATTAAAATGACATCTGCATACTTTACTATCTGAAGAGGCCCGATATCAGATATGACATTGAACCTCTGTACCGTAATAGAGAATGTTCAATAAGCACATTTTTTTATTATAATTATATCGTCATCTTTTTAATCGATATCAAATCCCTATAACTTGCCCCCAGTTATCCCAGGTATGTTAATAACGATCACTTTTTGTGATCAATTTACCACACTAGTCAAAATCGTATAAATATATATTCGTACAGATATCGAAACAAAATTCGTTTCTTTAATTCATATATTGCTGTCACAATAAACTTCAATATATTATAAATTGGCTTGCTAATTGAGACAGAAATAAAAATTCCGCCGTTTCCGTGAAAATAGGAAGAAAAACATTTTTGCACTACATACATCTGTCTTTTAAGATATTTAGTACAAAAGTAGAACGATTCTAGCATGAAGTGGTAATTATACTCTAATTCAATAATCCTACTATACTTTAATCCACGGAGTAACTTAGGACTTTGGAGGTACGTTTTCCTGTTTTGTTAATAGCGCTTTCTTTTTCTGGTGGCGTAACATCTTGGCTTCGTCAGCACATTTGGTAGTTATAATAGACCTAGAAAATAAAATATATGTTAATTACCATTGTATTATAGAATTAATGATTACTATTAAAAATATGAGATCTTTCGATCCGGCCACCCAAATAGACGAATATTCCACAGGAAATGTTTTTTTTCCTTTTTCCTAATTATCGGACCTCTAAAAAAACCTACTAATGAAAATCGAAATGTACGGGTGTGTTATTGTATAGGTGTTTAATACATAAGGATTTCCAAAAAACTTTTCTCGTAAAGTGAATATTTTCATAAATAATCACTTCAGAATTCCAAAATAGGTAGGTACCTATGTGTCTAACTCACAAACCTTTGAACCGTAACGTAAACCCTCTATAGATAAAAAACAGAATCTACGACGATAAGTTAAAACTTTTTGAGTAAGTATGACGGTCAATCTGTTTTTGAGTTATTGCACAAATAAGAAGTCATTCTTTCTTGACGAAATTACGTACATAAGTATATACTGCCAAGTTTTAAATCTTTGCAACTATTGCAATGAAAGAACAATTACAAAATCCTACACCGAGCAAGATTGAACGGCTACACTTTTATTGCGAACGAGTGCTACGCGCTACGCTCGTAGCCGATCCCGTGATTTTTCCGCTTTGTAGCGAAAATGGACCTCCCACAGAGAACTCCCCTCGGGAGTTCCCCGCGCTCAAAAGTGTTAATGATTTGTGTGTCTGTTTGTATGTGATGTGACCTTAATTTAGTATTGTTATATATAAAATTACATTCAAGTATCTTACCGGACGACTCTGGCGGTAACGTCGCAACGATCAACCACCGTTTGTACGATATCGTTAACTAGATCGGGGTCTAGTCGCCTCTTCGCTGGTTTTTCCATGAAAGCAGGAGATGGCCTCCCCGAAAGGGAGTGGGTTGCCAGCACACTAAAAATTACAATTACATTGAAAAAAACCTTACCTGCAATTAACTTAACGATTATTATTTATTTTCAAAATTTTAAGCTGTCACCTGTCTCTGTAATTTTTTTTTAAAGTCTTAGTCAGAAAAAACAATGTAAATAAATCATTCAATGAAATAGCTAGTCTAGTTTTATTTTATTGGTTTTATAGTTTACGCGTACTATAGAATTTTGGTAAATTCGAGTTGTGTCAAGTAATACATACTTGTAGATGGACGGTATTTGATAAGGTAAAATGGAATTACGTACATTTTGAACTCAAGAATTATTTACATTGTTCGCAATTTTTATTGACAGCAACTTATTTCATGTCTTCTCTTGCACTATAAATTATCAAATCATTTAATTACAGAACATTTGATGAAAAATTTTGCCGTGTGGTGACGGCAGTAAGAATGCATTTGTCACCACCCCTACTCCTCCTGCGGGTGTCGTAAGAGTCGACTAAGGAATTGAAGCGTCTCTGACCATTATTTGATAAAAGATTGATGATGGGCAGCAGCGTCATTATAGTGGACACATTACTGCGATCGCCAATCCGCTTGCCCAGCGTGGCGATTTTGGGTATTTACCTCATAATCATAATGCGTCTATACGCATAGTTAATAGGAGATGCCTACGTCCAGCAGTGGACTATCATAGGCTAATGATGATATACGATAAATTTAGAAATATTTACCGGCGTGTAAATACGTGTGTCAGCAATTTTCTCGTCGCTACAGTATACGAATTCCAGTCAATTAATTTAAGGACGCTCGCGGGCACAACCGCATTGCCAGATCCAAGTTGTTCCTAAGGGAGAAAAATACGTATTTTTATTAGCTGTAAGTAAATTCATATAATTCCATACAATATTCAACGTGTGCTGTTTAAGTATATGTAATATCTTGTTTTTAATTACCATGTTGTTGCCTATTGGTTTAAGAGCCGCTCTTGATCTCGTGCTAGTTTCAAAATCGCCGGGTGTCGATGTCGACACAACGTCTGAGTCTGATTCATCATCATCATCTGAATTCATTTCAGAACGATTGGTCTGGAAATAAGCATTTTTAAATAATTCAATTTTTTTTACTTTTAAAGTAAAATAATATTACAGGGTAATAATAATTGTAATGTATTTACCGATGTCGAGGAGGTTGAAGGACGATTTAGGTTCTTACGCTTGCTATTATTATTTTTGTCTTTTTGATCACACGGGGAAAGTGATCTCTTATTACGTCTAGATAGAAGCCGATTTTCAAGGTAATAGATCTTTTCATACAATTCGTCTATCAATGACTCCATTTTTTGGATTTCAGGCAAAGTCTCTTGCGGGTCTAGACCACTTTCGTCTGTTTGGGTTGCTTGATCACACGTGTCAAATATATCGCCGATAACGGTCGTAGTCTGAAATGTAAGAATAAGAACATTTTAATAACACTTTGAAGAAGAAGTGATTTATTTTATAATTCGCGGCGCACGAGCGTGACCCGGAGGCCGGAGCCTTGAGGGTGACTAATCCAATTATCTATTTTATACCGATATTGGGTTATTCATTTAAATACTGAATTAATCCAAAAGTAACCAGTAATGTAGAGAATTGTCATACAATATCTACAGAACTTAATATTTATACAAAATCTCGAGGTTTTTAACACTTTGAGCGCGGAGAACTCCCGAGGGGAGTTCTATGTGGGAGGTCAATTTTCGCTACAAAGCGGAAAAATCACGGGATTGGCTAAGAACATAGCGCGTAGCACTCGTCCGCAATGAAAGTGATAAGTCATATTTTTTTACTCTACACCGCGTCAAGAATGAAAGATCGCACGATTTTCATTTCCCTCATTTAAGCTTATAATGTTAATACACGATATGATATTCTCACCGGAATAATAGAGGGGTCTATTCGCAGGCTCTCGTATAGTGACATTGCAGAAAAGGGTGAAGTCTCCTCCAAGTGTTTGGGGTTTTGCTGCAGCTGTAGCAGAGCTTGGGCGGCGTTCATTTCCGACTTGGAGAGGTCCCTTTCAATAGGCATGATGGGTGATTGATCGATTTTACCTGACTGAAAATGAAAACATGATGAGAAAACGGATCGATCGGATTCGGGCACAAAAGATTCCAAAGCAGCAAATATAAAAAATACGGACACTTTGATCAAACTAAAAATCAAATTAAGAATTTATCATCATGACATAACATCTTTTTTTTAGAATTTTATACCCCATAGCTTAAAAATTTATTAATCAAACTAAAAATCAAATAAAGAATTTATCATGATGACATAACATCTTTTTTTTTATTTTTATACCCCGTAGCTTAAAAATTAAAGGGGGTCGCATAACACATTGAGCACCGGGAACTCCCGAGGGGAGTTCTCTCAGTTCTCTGTGGGAGGATCATTTTCGCTACAAAGCGGAAAATCATCATGGGATCGGCGACGAGCGTAGCGCGTAGCACTCGTTGGCAATGAAATTGATAATTGTATACTTTTCAGCGTTAGATTTTAGTATATCGCTGACTTAATTACTTCTTCCATCAAGTGAGTATTGCATATACAACGTTGAGCAGCAAATGAGTACGTATAGCGGCGACAATGTATTTAATTATAAAATAGCCCCATACATTTTCTAAATAGCAACAAGTATTTTTATTCACATATTTAATTACAGAAAGCATTATTTTAATGCTTTCCTAATACCTACGTTATATTGTGTATTGGAATTATATACAATCCCTATGAAATTTATACATTATCAGGATATGTGTAAATGAAATAATATTTAAACCTAATTTTCATACCTTACGTTACGTATGATTTATATATAAAAATTAACCGAGCCTTCAAAAATGTCTAGCTGAAAAGTGATTTTATAGTATACGGCTCTTCTCATTAAAGTAGACTTATTTTGCAATTTCACATGGCTTGTATATTGTGTTTATAATTAGGTATGTGAAATACATTATTTATATTTCTTAAATATGGAATTAAAATAAAATTTCTAAATGTGATCTAAATCCATTATCACTTGCCAAATTCCGAGAGAAAAGAACCCGATATTTTAATAATAGGTCATAATGTAAATTTTATTCATTTGTAAATAGCTAAACCTATCTAAACTGTCTATTATAATAAATATCCATTTTATTACCACTGGTTAATTTTTTTAATTTCTGAAGAACAAAAATTCAATTGTTTTGGTGTGTTTCGCGTGATTAACAAAGATTTTATTACCTGAGTTAGGATAATATAATGATGACCTCTTTATCTATATAAATAGAAACTTATTTTAATTGTCTACTTATTTTATGAATCAAAAATAGGTATAACTAGAAACACCAACCCATTTGCTCTAACGTATGTAAAGCCGCATAATATAGCAAATATTACGCCGAACACTATAGACGAAGTCCAAAATTAAAAAAATGTATGATATTAATATAGCTATGCTATCCACCACATAGCATAAGTATGTGGCAAGGCTCCGTTTTACGCTCGCGGTGAAATAATATCCTGGTAACTCTAGTATACATTATCATAAAAAATACTGCGAACATACAAATTTCAAACAGATTTTCAAAGTAATTTACTGGATTAATCAGTTCATTTGAATACATACGTTTAAATAAGTAGGAAAACAACGAGTACTATATAATAAAAACTTATACTTTACCTGTAAAACAACCAACGGAGATGTAAGTAACTTATGTTAAACAACAACTAACAGAGATGTAACATGTAAGTAACACTAATACACTGACTCTAGCTATAATATAGATCTCTCTACTAGAAGGCACAGGTCACCACTGACTGCCGATTGCCAATTTACTCATCCTCATTACCTCTGCATCCCCATTATTTTTGGAAAATACCACGTCTATGATAAGCTTACCTCGAATCAGCAGGTAATATTAAGCAGGCATTTTATTTTATTACCGATGGGCCAATTGTTTCTGAAGAACAAAAGTACAATTGTTTCGGCTATTCGCCTTGGTAAGATAAGAGCGTCGTGTGATTAACAAAGGTTTTTGTACCTGGGATAGGGTAATAATAAGCTGACCTCGGCTAGCAAGTTAATCCCGGGCGGGAAGCAAGAGCTTGCTGGAATGAAATTGTTATTTTACCTCAACGCTTTCCTATATCGATAACAACTGGGTCGATTTAAAAAAGTAAAACCTCGTGTCTTCGCCTAAATAGGACACCTATCTTCGCCTAGTGTAAAAAGTTGTAGTTTCCGCGTGAATTTTAGGGTACGGCGGTACGGAGCACAGAAAATTACTAAATAGCAAGTTTGAAAAACATGTACTTTGCTAGCTGAGAGTTTGCCTTAATAATAAGGCGGGAACTTTAACTTTTCACGCTAGGCGATGATAGGTATCCTAGGCGAAGATACGAGAATCTACGGTACACATGAATCCACGGAAACATGTCTAGTCAATTCAAGTTACAAAAGGAAAAACCACATTACTTTTAACAGAATAAGGTGTGATTTTGTCCTGACTTTTTTAAGCACTGGACATGTTTTTCCGTGGACCCTTCATATAGGTCGTTAAGGCCTTCATCATCATCATTTATTTAAGAGCTTGGCTCTTGTCGGTGGAGTAATTTCCATTCTATTCTATTATCTGCCTTTTCCTTCAGCTCTCTATACGTTTCAACTTCTATAGTTTCCTTCAATTGCTCCATGTAGGCTCTCCGTGGTCTTCCTCTTTTCCTTTTTCCTTCTATCTTTCCTTCGATTAAAACTTTAATGAAGTCATCATGACGAAGTAAATGACCTATCATTTTCCTCTTCTATTTTCAATCACTTTTAATAATGTTAAGGCCTTATCAAAACAAAAATCACAATCGTGTCAACTGTACTACGAAAGTTAGTCCTACTAACTATACTATATGGTATACTCTGTTTCATTATAATAATATTTTAGCCTATATAATGTCCCACTGCTGGGCACAGGCCTCCTCTCATATATGAGAGGGATTGGGCTATAGTCCCCACGCTGGCCCTTATCGGGTTGGGAACTTCACATAAACCTTTGAATTTCTTCGCGGATGTATGCAGGTTTCCTCACGATGTTTTCCTTCACCGAAAGCTAATGGTATATCATCTGATATTCCGTACATAAGTTTCGCATTAACTCATTGGTACGAGCCAGGATTTGAACATACAACCTCCGGATTAAAGTCAAACGTCTGAACCACTGAGCCACCACCGCTTTCATTAAAGGCCTTTAATTACATATGTAAATTTTTTTGGCAATCGAACCAACTGAAAAATATCAAAAAACAAAAGCAAATTGATATTTGTAATACCTACTAAAATTTTCAACTAACATGGGCCAATCTTAGATATAGAATAGATTGAGTAGATTAGTTAGATTTAATCTACGTACATACAGTGTAGTTTTGAAAATAAATATATGTAAAAAAAAAACTAACATGGTCATTTACTTTATGAGTGTAATTATAAAAAACTACATATCATTATGGGATATGCCACACAAATAACTATAATAGATGGTTACTAAGCGAGGACTTTTTATTTTTTTTGTGATATTTTGAAAAAAAATTTACATGACCAGTCAGTAATAAATTATAGGGAAAGATATTTTTAAGGGATTAAAGAAAAAAATTTTTTGCAGATTTTTCTGAAACTTTTCTGTAATTTTCTATAACTTTAATCAGTGAGTATGTCAGGATGAAAACTATTAGAGTAAAAATTTGAATCGTGCAGGCATTTTTCAGTGACTTATGATGAAAATAGTTTTTTGAAAATCATGTCATTATCTCTTAAACTAAGCCGAATTCAGAAAAGTTCACATGATAAAATGTGATCAGGAGTACACCTTTCAAGTTTGTCGGGCTGCTCATTATCCACCCTGTATAATAGATTATTTAAATACATAGAAAACATTCATGTCCAAGAAACAAATATTTCTGACAAACCCACAAATAAATGACCTCGTTGCGATTTGAACCCGGAACCTTCAACTACGTAAGCTATACTGGTTTTTCATCAAAGGCTTTGCTAAAATAAATTAATCGCTTCCGTCGAATTTGAGGTTAAAATATTTATTTTAGTGTGGTAACTTGGTAAGCTTTACGATACATTTATCCAATGATAGTAAAAAATAAACGTAATAATAAGATTATGTCCTTCGACATACTTAGTGATATACTTATCTTAAATATGTCGAAGTAATTCATCAAATGCAATATTTATACATGCCTACATATATGAGATACTAATTTACAATAAATTAACCGATCTATTGAATAAATTCAATTTTATCGTTATTACTTCTTTCCAAATAGACTGACATAGTTTTCAACTTTTCAACTCCACTCGAGCCTAGAACGTAATTCTGAATTCCACGTAGTAGGTAACTCCACTTTTTACCTCTTTACGGTTTATGACCACATATACCTATTTTATTTATATTCTATAATTTATTTTATCCTGATCCGTGGTCTCCTCAATTAGATGGTGAAGTTTTCTTTAAAATCCATTTGGTCTTGATGATTTTATCAATAAAGACAAAAAAATACAGTGTGTGGCCTACAAAAGGGTTGAAAATTTAAACGGTGCATTAATAAGCTAATCAACAATAATTTCCAGAAATTGTTATTAAAAAAAACTTTTCATGTAATTTTTTTCTTGGGATTTTCGTTATTATGGGTTCTTTTACTTGACTGAAAAATTATCAATATCTTATTTTTGAAACATTGAAAAATGTAAAAAAAGTAAAAAAAAGTTACAAATTAGTGTAAAAATAAAAACAAAATAACTATTATGACTCAGTAGTCTCAGTACCTAGATGTATTATGACTCAGTACAGTACCTAGTAAGATGTCTTACGACTGACAAGCTACGATATTGTGATGCAAAGATCCAGTTGAATAACAATATCTCCGAACTTAACAATTTTGAAACATTGGGACCTTTACATGATTATTGCGGATAGTCTAAGGAGTCACTCCCGTGTTAAAGGCCACACACTGTATAAGATTCTCATACCTCCCCTCTCATTTTCTTGTAAATATTGCAGTGTACAGACTTTCAACTCTCTTCATCTATACAGGGTGTTCCACGAGCCACTGAAAACCTTGAACGGGGTGACTTAGTAGGCTATACTGAACAACTTTTAATATGGGGCCAATCACGAAATCTAAAAAAAAAATTGTATTTTTCATACATTTTGACCGATTGACCACGACATTTTATATGAAAAAGGCAATTTTTTTTTGAGATTTCTGGGTTAGCTCCATAGTAAAAGTTATTCTGTTTAACCTACCAAATCACCCCGTTCAAGGTTTTCAGTGGCACGTGGAACACCCTGTATAATTTAAACATTATATCAAGTAGAATTTACAAACGTTATTTGACGCCACCCGAAGCCAGATCACAGAAATTATCTGAATAAACATTGCCAATTTCGTAAACTATTGTTACCTTACAATTGTTTCAACAGAATATCAGAACATTCGCCACTTTGCAATTTTAACTCTTGGAAGGTTTTTTCGGACCAGGTATAAAATAAGGAGAATTAAGTATTCATTGAAGCCAGATGGGCTTCATTGTTTAACGTAGGTACTTATGAATAAGATTATCACTATTGGCCTGCAGCAATAAGGGCTAAAGTATTAAGCTGTTGGGGTGTTGGGAATCAGTATTTTTTTTACCTGAGTTGGATTTTTATTACATTTTCAACTTACGAAATCGAGGATCTTCTGTTCAAGCCTCGTCGGTACGATTATACAGTGTAGTACAGTCACGTCTAAAATATGCGTAGGTATACTTCGGAGCTTATTACTAGGGGAAGAAGGTTTAAATTTGATTTAAACACAGGAGTTAACTTATTTATGTACGGGAGCGTACAATACGGGATATTTGAAAACAATTTGATATTAAACCTTGAGGTTAGAGAGTTTTTTTAGTAGCGCTTCATTATGACCGATCCCGTATTACATTTTTATAAGGGCAATAGTAAAAAAATAGCAAGGAACTGAAAGAAAACATAGTTATAATGATACAGTATTTACATACGCGATATCCGTTTAAGAAAATAGAGTTCACATGCTGTAGGTATACTTTCTAAGAACATGAATAATCTAAGGACGTGTTTTAATATAATTTCATGGGTAATTTAATAATTATTATACATTTTAACAAGTTCCCTGTCAGGAGTACCTCAACGAAGTCGTTAATAAATTTATTTTGGGTTACCTAGAGGTACATAGTAATTTTAGAATTAGTACTAACGTGAGACTCAAACATATTACAATATAAAGGTGCATGCAGACCAAAAGAGCATTCGCTGTTCTATTCCCTACTCTACGAAATCAACGAATCACGTTTCGTGTAACGATTGAATTTCGTAGAGTAGGGGGATAGAACAGCGAATGCTCTTTTGGTCTGCATGCACCTTTATCGAACCGGGTTACTCACGTATTTAAGCCGATGATTGCTCCACATGTTATGTTGTTGAATACGCGTCGGGCTTTGACCGAGGGTACTCCGGACGAAGACCCTCTTAATGGGTCGAAACATGTCGAGCAATCATCGACTTAAATACGTGAGTAACCCTGTTCGTTAATATTTTAATACATATATCTACATAGTACATATGTAGTTTTGTATAAGTTAGTATTTATTGAATTTTATACGATTACATAGGCGTATCTATGTCATAAAAAATAAATTATAACGAATGATTAAGCAACCTCGCAATTGTGAAAAGAATAAGCAGGTACAATTAGCAAGAAGAATATAAGTTTTGATCATAGAAAAAGTTACCCTTTTTGATTCCATTCCTTATCCAGGATCAAAGGCATCGTAGGGACCAACCACAGTTAGAAAAAATCCAAAATGGAATGACTGTAAGAAACATGAAGGCAGGTACAATAAAATAGGTAAGTTTGCCGTCAATACAAAAGTTTATAATTATAGTGGGAAGTCCGCGACTTACAACATTGCAACAATCTCTAAGTACCTCTTCATAGTTTTATTATGACAATTTTAATACAATAAAAAATGGTTTAAAAATTATGGGTACATGCTGAAAATTTAGTTTAAAAAACGGATGAGCTTGCGAATCCGTTTTATTTAATTTGAAGCCTGCAAACGTCCTTGTGGCTTAGTCGAATATAGTGCTTTTTTCAAAAATGGTGCAATAAATAAACAAATTAACTATCGGTATTCTTCACTTGAAGAGCTCATAATTAGCACAATACGTATTTATTTCTAGAAATTGTAAATATCTATGGTTTGCCGCCTTATTTGTTTTTTTTATGGAATCTACTCTAGTTAACATAAAAGTTGCAGTAACTAATAACGATGTTGGCAGTTTACGTTCTTGCCTCTTACTTATTTATATGGCCGCTAAAAGTTTCAAAAAGTTTAAACTCGACAAATAATGTAATTTGTATACAATATTGCCGGATCGGCAAAGATTTAAAAAGTAAAAAAAATCAAAACTTAATGTGCAACCGATAAAGTTTAACTTCGCGTACTAATTCCTAACCAACGAAGTCAACATTAACGTACATTTTTGAGAAAACAAACATAATTTTAGTGGATACGATTATTTATGACAGTTTTTATTTTTAAATAGTGACGTCAGTTACGTCTGTACATATTACTTGTAATCGAAATCTACCATGGTTCATTAAAACTAAAATCGTTGTGGGTATTTATAAAACACCTGTAACAGTACTAACAGTGCATTACAGGTTCCTGTAACCTGTACACTTGTATCCTGTAACTTGTAACTTTATTTAATATGAGACCCAGCTAGACATATAGGCGACCTTCAAGTAGAAGACTCAGGTAAAACAATTTATTTTCATGGCCACTGCCAATTTTATTACTGTATCGGCTTATTTTGCCATCTGTATTGTGTTATTTGTGTTTTAAGCCTACCAGCATTATTTTTCCTGGTAAACTTAATCACATGGGTTGTATTGTTT
>JALPQI010024845.1:0-12445 GCA_025490895.1 Thaumatotibia leucotreta
TACTACAATTCGCAGATTTCATTTCCATTAGGTAGGGGTAGGGTAGGTGCTAATAAAAGCCAACCAATATCAATATAGGCCCAAACAAACCCCTAACCATAACCTTTACATTTTATTGATCAAATCTATTGGTTTTCAGTAAAATTAGCTTTCCAACACTTATTCGATATTATCGTTTGGCTGTGAGCCAGACAACAGTAGCGGTACCATGACTTTGCAAGTATCGGTAACGTGCTTACTCGATACGTAAAGCAGGCCATCGCGCTCGCTCCCATAATAATATGTTAGTACGAGTGCGATAGAATGATTGAACGTATGGAGTAAAACCTAACGTATCCTTTACTTTCCAATTCGGCCAATTCTAATTTCCGTAGTACGGCTACACTTCTACCATATGTGCCAAGTCTGTTTCTTGTGCTTTACGAATAATATCTACACATTTTAGAACGTATGTCTAAGACAGAAGAACATAATTTTGGAGCTGACCGGAACGTAGTCATTTGAGAGGCGAATAATACACCGTGTTTTTTATTGATTTCCGTTAAATTAAAAGGAAGCTTATTTAGGTCAAAATAATCAATTTGTCCTAATGAAACTTATTTTGACATGCGCCGTCAGTCACCTGAGATCTTATTGTTAAGGTTCTCTCACACTTACCATTTCATTTATTATGTATGAAAACTAAAAAAAAATTTTTTTTCGAATTCGATTAAAAGCAATATACCAGGTAGCTCCAATTATGGTACATTAATGCAGCCTGTTAAAATTAACGGAATTAAAAAAAAAACACGGTGTATAAGGAGAATCGGGCAAAGACTAATCGGATTAGATTACTAATTTCGATTAGAGAATGTGGAATTTGGAAACTTTATTACAACCCCACATAACGTATGTGCAGTACCTAGTAATAGTAATCACATTGTTTTTTGCGCAACTCTGAATTAAGGTGGTTCACGAATGTATGAAAAAAAAACTAGTATCTCACTCGCTCCACCAGCTCTTTTCTAGTTCGATTATTCAAAAAAATGTTTCATAAAAAATATTAGTTTTATAATACCTAATTAAGCCTAATAATTACCTCCTTATGCGTCTAAACGCATAGTTAATAGGAGAGGCCTAGGTCCAGCAGTGGACTAACATAGGCTGATGATGATGATGATGACCTAATTAAGAGGTTGCTATGATTTAATAGAAAGAATATCATTAGTATAGGAGTCCAAAATTTTAATTGTAAAATCAGTTGATCTTACCGGTTAAGCATAATTAAAATTCATTTCGGAATTTGTATTTTTGTCCCTAGCGGTCTCGATAAATATTTAGTGTTTTTATCCAACAAAATGCAAGAAAAAATACGAAAAGAAGGTATAAATTGTATATTGTTAACTTTTAATTTATGATATTTCGCTGAAATTATGCAGAGATGAGTTTAAGGTCTAAACGAATAGAAAAAACCTGGTGGTGAAAAAAAATAAATAAAAAAAGAAATTGAACCAACCTACTTTGAATATCATCATATTCGTCATCATCATCATTTCCAGCCATAACACATTCACTGCTGAACATAAGCCAATATACAGGCGAGTAGAAGAACCTTATATTACTACGGACTGTTCGATATTGTCTTTTTTTATGCTATAGGTGGCAAACGAACAGACGAATAGCCTGGCGGAAAACTAATATAATATTAATTTAAACATAATATTTGTAAATAGCAGAGATTTATTGCACAAGGAAAACAAGGAATACCGAATTTCAAAGCGACATTGTCAGTTACTTTTGAATGCGCTATCGGCCAGGATTAATAAAGAGGTGACATACATTAAACCTCTAACACGCCCTCTTAATCTTGGACGATATCTAGCAAGTCTTGAACAAATGACTTATGCTTGCAATACACTAGTGCTTTTGTTAACACATCAGCAGTCATTTGTTCAGTTGGCATATAAACTAGTTCAATAACCTTATTGTCTATAGCCTCACGAATATAGTGATACCTAATGTCCACATGCTTAGAACGTTTATGGAAAACCGGATTCATTGCAAGCTTTGCAGCAGACTGGTTATCACTATACAGAGTTACAGTATCACTCAGACCTGTCAACTCAGCAAGAACCGCACGCACATATACCGCTTCTTTAGCAGCTTCAGATAATGCTATATACTCCGCCTCGGTAGATGAGAGTGAAATACAAGATTGTTTGTAACAACCCCAAGTAATAACATTTCTACCCATCTTAAATATATATCCCGTGTATGATTTACGATCTGCCCCGTTAGCCCAATCAGCGTCAGTAAATCCAGATACACGAATTTTATCATTTACAAGACTTTTCTTGTACACAAGACCTAAATTCATTGTGCCCTTCAAGTAACGCAGCACACGTTTGGCTGCAGCAAAATGTTCCGCTGTGTAGCAGCTGTTATACTGACTTAAAAAACTTGCAGCAAATGAAATGTCAGGTCTAGTGGTCACAGATAAGTACATCAAGCACCCTATCAATTCCTGATATGGTAGGCTACTGTCGTGGGTAGCACTGTCAGAAAACTTCAGACCTACATCTAAGGGCGTCTTAGTTACTTTACATTCTTTCATACCGAAACGTTCAAGCATCTTTTCGATATAATTTTTCTGACTCAGTTTCAACTCACTACTAGTGCGATCTACCTTAATACCTAGCATTTGTTTAATCTCACCCAAATCTTTGATTGTAAAATGAGATTTAAGGGACGTTTTCAGCTTAACTGCAAGCTCGTCACAATCATAAAAAATGAAAAAAATCATCTACATAAAGTGCGATAATAATGGTTCGCTTACCCACTCGGCGACTGAAGATACAGCTCTCATGTTTGCTCTGCGTAAACTTCTCTGCGAGTAAAACTTGCTTTACCTTGTCGTACCAGGAACGAGACGCCTGCTTTAATCCGTACACAGCTTTCTTGAGTCTGTAAACTTTACTTTCATCACCAGGCTTTATGAAACCTTCTGGTTGCGACATGTAGATCTCTTCACTCAAGTTACCATTTAGGAAGGCAGTTTTAACATCGAGATGATCTATCTTCAGATCTAACTCGACTGCAAGAGAAAGCAGCATTCTCAGCGAACTATGTCGTACAACAGGAGAGTACGTATCCATATAATCAATCCCAAATTTCTGGGTGAACCCTTTTGCAACCAATCGCGCTCTATAACACGCTATCTTCCCATTAGCGTCGCGTTTGATTTTGAACAGCCACCGATTTTTGACAATATTCTTATCCGCCGGTCTATCAACAAGCTCCCAAGCATCATGCTTATCAAATGAATCAATTTCATCCTGCATAGCTTGTCGCCATAGTTTGCCATCACTCGATTGCAAAGCCTCTTTTACAGTTGTCGGCTCAGATGCCTCTACCTCGAGCGCGGACATTGTCTTTGGTACTCTTGACCGTAAATAATAGGGAGGTCTACTATCAACATCAGCAGGTTGTTCCTATGTGTCAGTAGAAGAAGTTGGAGCCTGTCCGTCTGCCTCAAACTGATCCTCTACATTTGGCTGCGTTCGTATCTCCGCCTCAAGTTCAGCTTCAGGCCCAACTTCAGGCTCATTATCATTGTGGTCTTCAACAGTAGCGTCGTCATCACATGTGGGGAAGAAAATTTCAACGGACCGCTTACTGGTGGCACCTGGAAAAATTGTTTCATTGAAAACAACATCACGACTACGAAAAACTTTCTTTTTCGCCAAATCGTAAAGCCTATATCCATTCGATTCATAGCCGAGAAAAATACAACGCTTGCTTTTTGGCTCCAGCTTATTCCGCTTCACATCATCGATGTGAGCATAAGCTTCACAGCCAAACACACGCAAGTTTTTCAGGCTAACCTTTGTACCTGTCCAGGCCTCTTCAGGGGTTTTTCCTGAAAGTCGTTTTGAAGGTGATACATTAATTAAATACGCCGCTGTACCTGCAGCTTCAGCCCAAAATTTATGGTCAAGGTTTGACGTGTACAATAAGCATCTTACTTTTTCTAGAAGGGTCCTGTTAAGCCGCTCCGCCGCGCCGTTCTGTTGAGGGCTATACGGCACAGTTACCTGATGGATAATCCCCTTACTTTTAAAGAAAATATCTAGATCCTTATTCACGTACTCGGTCCCATTGTCCGACCTCAGAGCTTTGACTTTATCACCAGTTTGAGTTTCGACTAGGTTAATAAAGTTTTTAATGTATTGACTCACCTCGCTTTTGTGCTTCAGGAAATACACAAACACCTTCCTCGTATGATCATCCAAGAACGTCAGGATGTACTTCTTGCCTCCGAGCAAATTCACCGGCAATGGGCCACACAAGTCGGTATGGATTAAATCCAACCGCTTTGCAGCAACAGACTTCTCAGGATTGCTAACAAAAGGAAAACGCACTTGCTTTTCTTTCAAACAAACCTCACACGCAACATCTTTACAAGGGTCATCCTGAAAATTAATATCATTAGCAAGTCCCTGCCTCAAAAGCTTCATATTGTTGCCACTTAAATGGCCAAGGCGCTGATGCCAAGTTGCAGTGCTAATAGTAACATTCGCCCTTAGATTGCAAGTCTGAAGTTTGTAAGCACCTCCTATGTCATGTGCCCGTAGTAAAACATCATTCGGCATAAAAATTGTACAACCATTAGTATCAAAATTTACAGAACTACCATTCTTAATCAATTGAGAAACAGATATGAGATTTACAGACAATTTAGGTACATACAGCACGTCAGTCAACATCGCACAATTCGACAACTTAACATTACCTGTACCTGAACACTGTAATTTGTCTCCACTAGCAATAGTGACGTATCCACCGTGCGATCTAAAGTCAGTCATCAAATCGCGCCTGCTAGTCATACAATTTGTAGCTCCCGAATCCACATACCACCAATTCTCAGAGTCCGCTCCAACGCTATATGCCGACAAAGCACAGTTCCCTAGACAGCCAGTCTCGTTCCGACAGTCTTTCTTCAGGTGTCCTTTTTGCTTGCATTTCCAGCACCACGGTTCTCTTTTACGGCCAGGGGTATCCTTTCCTTTGTTCTCAGTCTTGTGCTGTTGCGCTTTTCTCGTCCCGGAGTCACTCGAAGAAGCGCCTTTTCTTATCGAAGACAAGCATTCATTCGAATCTCCACGAGTAGTCCATCGTTGGTCTTGCAGCAATTTCGATTTGACAAAATCGGCCGTGATGGCAGCCCCAGAATGCTCAAGTGCCATGATCATGGGCTCGTACTCCGTCGGTAAACCTTTAAGCATCAACGCACCCAGAAACTCGTCATCAACAGGTTTATTCATATTTTTCAATTGCTGTGCTAGCGATAAAACTTGATTGACATAAGCTTCCATGCTGTTGAAGTTCTCTAGTTTGACAGCGCACAAGTTCTGGAGTGTTCTCACCCTTGAACCGAGACCTTTATCATCATACGCACGTTCCAGCGCATTCCATGCGTCTTTTGCCGTTGCCGCCGACATCAAATGTGAGAAACAAGACTTTTCGACGCTCAAACAAATTTTAGATTTTGCTTTTTCGTCAGATCGTTTTCTCACCTCGGACTTCGTTGTATCATTTGCATCGTAACCGCAAATAGAGCTCCATAAATTGTCGTGTATCAAAGCATTTTTCATAACAAATTTCCATTCGACGTAATTTTCACGTCCACGTAATTTTTCGTGCGAGAAATTATTACAATTACTTTCCGACATATTTATCACAACAACACTATTCACGCGGAACCATAACCAAATATAATATTAATTTAAACATAATATTTGTAAATAGCAGAGATTTATTGCACAAGGAAAACAAGGAATACCGAATTTCAAAGCGACATTGTCAGTTACTTTTGAATGCGCTATCGGCCAGGATTAATAAAGAGGTGACATACATTAAACCTCTAACAAAAACACCGTCGCCCATGGACACCCGCAACACCAGAGGCGTCGCAAATGAGTTGCCGGCCTTTAAGGTGGGAGTTTTTTTTCGTTAAATGGATTAAAAAGGGTTGGAAGGCTCATTCTGGGACTAAAATACACTTACTTTACTATTTATATAGCCGTGTGTCAGTCTGCGACCACAACGCTAATGTTACGCCTGAAAGGTTAAAATAAATAATAAATGAATGTGTACGTAATTATGTTACGTTTTGGTTCAAATATTGAGCGTCAATCGTGATAATAGTAGAAAAGTTATTTTATTGATCTATACAGAGTGTTTCCTGAGTGACTAATAAATACCTAGCCTTGCACACACTGTAAATTTAAGTAATATTGAGCAACATTTAGTATGAGACCAAGGACGAAATCGCGAAAAAAAAACACTTTTTCTTACAAAATGTCGAGATCACGTAACCATATATCGCCCGCGACCACGGGTGTAACGTCGTGCCCGAAACGTCAGGATATAATTAAACGTAAGTTTACGCGATTATTTAAGACCCGTTTGTCTTTAAAATATGAGTGGTAATCGTGAAAGTTTAAATCGATATAATACCTATCACGTAACCAATAAGTACCTAAGTCTTTGTTCATCACACCTGCTTTATAAGCGCGCCATTGCTTGCATGCATTGCGGAAGTAATAGAAAGTGATATACCCTAGGGAGTAATAGAAATGTTAGTAGGTACTCTTAGCACCTACGTCATTTAATAATATTTTGTCTATGTTTTTTTTGCTCGCAAGTGTCATGAAAAACATTATATGCATCACGGTCGGTAAGCGGAATACTAACTAGAGTCATTAAAAGCCCTACGCCTACGGCGGAGTAATACCGTACTTACCTCCATATATGCACGATGTAAAAAAATTTTCAAAATTTCTCGATCTGCGAGGTTATCAACGACTCAGAAAACACCGTTTATACGTAAATTAAATACCAATCAAATATGATAATTATAACAAAAATAAGGAAAGTTAATACTTAGGATTGGTTTGGTATCGAGAGGATATCGAGAAGAGAACACACATATAAAAAAAACTGGTTCGAATTGAGAACCTCTACTTTTTGAACACTGTAAAGAAATGGCCCGACATTCGCAAGTTAGAGTAGCTATTATGAAGCAAAAACGTACGCGAAAATGGAGATGTCATCAAATTTCAATATTTCATGCCTAACAAAATGACTCGAGGCATCCATTGAGTAAAAGGTCATTCACAACTGAAAACGTCAGCCATTCTAAATTTCTTTCATTCATAATTCCCTCCATTTACATGTAAAAAGTTTCTCATTATAACTTGCAAGAATGAAAAGTCGCGGTAAATATTAGTCTTTAGGTTGTTCTAGTTACCGTGTCGTTTGGTGACGGCAGTAAAAATACATTTGTCACCACCCCAACTCTTTCCGTGGGTGTTGTAACAGTCGACTAAGGCATTTGAAGTGTCAATGACCACTTATTTATTGATAATAAATAAATAAATATCTTGGGACATCTTACACAAATCAACCTAGTCCCACGGTAAGCTCAATTAAGGCTTGTGATGTGGGTACCAGGCGACGATATATATAATATACAGATACTTAAATACACACTGATGATGGGCAGCAGCATCAATAAAGCATCATCATAGTGGAGTGGACACATTACTGCGATCGCCAACCCACTTGCCCAGCGCGAGGATTATGGGCATTCACCTTCTACAGCGTCCAAGTCCAAACGATTAGGTAATAAGAGAGGTCTTTGTTCAGCAGTGGACCGCTTATAGGCTGATGATGTGAAGTCTTGTTCATTTTAAGCGAGCCACAGACGATCAGTTATAACTGCTCAGTTAAAACTTACGTGTGTAGGCAAATCTTTAAACTGTGCTGTTGAACTGATGATCTAATCAAAATTTCATAGTTTTTTCACAATTGATGAATCGACATTTGTTTATTGACATCTCAGTCGATATTGAGAAATATGATGTCTAATTACAATGTCAAGTACTTAATTATAATTAGGCATCACGTTTATTAAGTTTTGGATTTGATTAGAGACATGGCGGTAATTGGCAACATGTATAAGTCCAGTCATTGGTATATTTTGTAAATTATTTTAACGGAATACATATATATTCTAAAACTTTTCCAAACTATGAAAACCCATAAATAAACTCGCGTATACTAATTAAATTTAACTTCATCCTGACGTTTCGAAAACTTTACAGGGTTCGTGGTCTGCGGTCAACTGACAATGGAGGAAATTTGATAGATCACCTCCATCAAAATAAGAAAGATAAGTACAAAACTACCCACAAAGAAAATTATACTAATCGAATAAAAAAATGTAATTAATATACGCGAGTTTATCCGTTTTCATAGTTTTATTAGGGTTCCGTAGCCAAAATGGCAAAAACGGAACCGATATAGATTCGTCACGTCCGTATGTCCGTCTGTCATAGCCGATTTACTCGGAAACCATAAATGCTACTGTAATGAAATTTGGTGAGAATATGTGTTGAATGAACCGCTACAAAATTATAATACTATATTGTAAAAAAATAATTCAGGTTAGGGCCCTCCATACATGTAACTGAAGGATAGATTTTTTTAGATGTACATAAGCGTGTGGGGTATCAAAAGAAAGGTCTTTGAAAATGATATCACGGTTTACATATCAAACCGTTTTCGAGATATCAGCTCAAAGTCTGAAAATTGTGTCCCCTGTGTGTAGAGATGGGTAACTATCCGAGTAAATATCCGAGGGTGAGTATTTACTCGATAAATTCCCGATATCTATCTACTTCGGACAAATACGCGGATATTTATTTCTTAATTGAAATAACTACATGAAATAATGTATTTATGCACTCGGTAAATTAGTATATCAATTTTTTAACGAAATTTGAGATTTGTTACTTAAATTAGCATTTTGTTTCTTTAATAAAGGTAACATAATACTATATTTTCAAACATAATCAACATTAAACGAAGTAAATAATAATTTATAATACAATACTGTTTTGGTGACTTAAAGTTATAAAAATAATTACAATCATTGCAAGTATTAAAATATAACACGTCTGCGACCATTTCTAATCTTAGATAAGGCCGGATTCCATGTTATGCGTCATAATATATCTTTGTTAGTATCGCATCGCAACGCATCTGTCTAACAAAGATAAAACATATTTCTGTGTTACTCTTACCCAGCAGCATCCCATCCCCCCTCCACGACAAGCAGATAAGACCGGATACCTATTGATGCTCAGCTTGGCATCGCTTTGTTAGTATCGCATTGCATTCAGTGGTTTAAAAAGCGTATTGTGAAACTTGTATACGAGGGCTGTTCCGAAAGTTTTTAGTTGCTCCGTTTCTATTCATGCGATTTCACTAAAACTTACACCATTTTGAGGGATATTTCAATGACGCTTTAGGCGGTGTAAATTTGTTTTAGTAAATATTTTAGATATTTTTATTATTTTGTTTTACTTAGACGTGTCGAGCCTTACTCCAATGACCATGATACCGGTTTTTAAGACAGTTTTTTATTGAGATGCTATGAACATCATTCGTTTATAAAACTATTTTATTTTATAGGTACTAGTAATTGAAGATATTTCCGTTATTTTTAAGTACAAATTACGTGATATCCTTTACTTTAATCATAAATGAGTAGGCATCGAAAAAAATCGTAAACTCTAAAATTGGAATTTCGAATATTGTAAAAATAATCATTCAATCAATAATCATTGTTCTTCAATTACAATTTAAAAAACGCAAAATGAACTAAATTATTTATCCCGGGTATATTTAAGTACGGCTTTCAAAGATTTTTATACAAAATATGCTTCAATGTGTCAAAAATGGCCAATTTTTTCATATAATGTTAAATTTCATACAAAACAGCTTTTTGTAAAAAAAATATAATAAAAAAACTATTCCCATTACGTGCATAAATTTATTAACCATAATAAGTATTGAAATGTCCCTCACAATGATATCAATTTAATTTAAATCGCATGAATAGAACCGGAGCAACTAAAAACTTTCGGAGCAGCCCTCGTATGTATTTTTTATATTGTATTTCGACCTGCAATATCGCCATCGCAACTGATGTAAACTGGATAAAAGTTAAAGGTATGTTGTTTTTGTAATATTTATGTTAAATTCTTGTTATTAAAGTGTTTAAGGTCTTAATTAAAGGACTTTTATTAAGGGAATCTATATGATAGCAGTGCAAGTGTAAGAATATAAATGTGTATATTTTAGGAGATATAGTATTATTACAGTTATTAGAAGTATAAAAAGAAAATCGCCCCAAGACATCAAAGATGCTAGGACCTACAAAATTAATTAAAACGGGACTCAGGAAATACATGGTATAAAAGTTGTTTTTTATGATTTTTTGTGTGATATTTATTACATTTTGATTTCAATGTTTAAATTGCGAAAATACTGTCACAAAGAAATAGTATTAAAGAAATGACGATCCTATTTTTGAAGGAGGCGTACTATACACACATTGAAAATACCCTTTGTAATTTAAAATCATATAAGTAACACAAGGTTTTCATGCTGCGTCTTTGTTTTAAAATGTTTATATTAATAATCAAAACGTTTCCAGAAGAAATTATTCTTGATCATATTTATAATATTTATTTTATCTTGTCTATATTCCAGGAATCGGAAATGGGAAAACCCAAGCGAGACTGTGTCTGGAGGCACTATCGCGTATGTGAAGACAAGGGGCCCGTTTATCGAAAGCTTGTAACTTGTAATACAAGTGGAAGTCTTTTTTTGACACTATTAGTTAGATAAGGACTTCCGCTTGTATTACAAGTTACAAGCTTTCGAGAAATAGGCCCAAGGCCGTCATCTGCGGCTTTTGTCAGAAAAAATATAAAATACCAAATGTGAATAGAATGCAGAAGCATTTGACGGCTTGCCTGAAATGTCCGGAGACTATCAAAGAAAGTTTGAAAGGAGCAGGCTCTACATCCAACCAGGGGCAAAATACGCAAAATGATGGCAACCAGGGGCAAAAGGCACAAAATGACGTTATATCAACTACGAATAGCACAATAAATAATCACATGGAAACAACATCAGAAGCTTTCCCCCTCGAAACTACTAAACATCTACACAGATCTTTGTCTAATGCCATTTTTGTCAGTGGTGCACCCTTGGCAATGGTCGAGCATCCAGCTTGGTTACAATTCTTTGAGGAGCTACAACCACGCTATAAATTACCGACGAGAAAAACAGTGTCTACGAAGTACTTAGATTTGATTCACAGCGATATGCAAAAAAACTTTGATAATGAATTTGCTGCAGTGAACCAACTTCATCTTCAATGTGATGGATGGAGTAGCGGACAAAATGAGGGAATCATAAATTTTCTTGTGGCAAAACCGGTGCCTGTGCTCATAAAAAGCCTAGATACTAAGGATAACCGTCACACGGGCGAATACATATCTGAAGAGATATTAAAGATAATGGCCGAGTATGGAGACCACAAATTCGTAGTTCTAGTGGGTGACAATGCCAAAAATATTCAAAGAGCATTCCAATTAGTGAAAAATAGACATCCTCACATTACATACATAAATTCTGCTGCTCACACATTAAATCTCTTGTGTCAAGACATACTCCAAATAAATGTTTTAAAGGCGCTTATTGGATTAGCTGTGGATTGTGTAAAAGCTATAAAAAGAAGCCAAGTTTTGACCGCGTTGTTGTCTAGCATTACAAAAGAAAAAGCTGTTGGTGTAACATTGAAACTACCATGCAAAACCAGATGGGGTAGTCATCTTACTTGCATGAAGAGCTTAGAAAATACCAAATTACCACTTCAGACCTTGGCTGTGCATGAAAAATCAACAAGCTTGCGACCTGAAATTAAAATGACTTTGTTGGACGAAGATTTCTGGAAAATGAACGAACAGTGCATTTATATATTGGAGCCAGTAACAGATGCCATATTTAAATTAGAGGCTGATGAAATAAACATGCACAAAGTATTTATTACGCTACGGGACGTGCGATCGCGATTACAGTTTGTGTTGCCTGATATTGATATCATTGAAGAAGCTGACAAAAATAAAATACTGGAGTTTACAGAAAAAAGAACAACGATGTGCATCAAGCCCATACACCTGGCTGCTAATTTGCTAGATCCCGTTTCCCAAGGCAGTGAATTGAGTGAAACGCAAGAAACAAATGCAGTTGAATACATCTTTAACATGGCAAACGGTTTAAATTACGATATCATGCCGCATTTGGCTAAATTTAGAGCTAAAGAAGGCATCTGGGGCAAGAACTTTGTTTGGAGTCATGTAAGAGAAATGAACCCAATAACATGGTGGAAAGGTGTCTGCGGTTCTACACTACTTAGTAAAATTGCTCTACGAATCCTGACAGCTCCATGTACATCTGCTGCTGCTGAACGATCTTTCAGTGCACAGTCCAATATTTATAGCAAAAAACGCAACCGATTAACATCAGAACGAGCTGGAAAGATTAC
>JALPQI010024846.1:0-24103 GCA_025490895.1 Thaumatotibia leucotreta
CAGATGTTTAAAATTGTGGCTTTTATTATTATTATTGTATCGGTGCATGCATATGTAGGCCGCAGTACTTAATCATTTATGTGAGGTTTGCTTACCCAAAGTCATCCTTCCACTAGTTCTCATATCAATGAGGTTTTTGGGATTGTATCGCTCTCCTCTCCTTCTCCACAATATTTTACGGCCGTCCTTATCCGATTTAAAGCATTTCTCATCCGTGAAAATTACGATTTCGTTTTCCCAATCGAAGTCTCGATAACGTTCAGCGAAGTTTCTTCTAGCTGTCCGATGAGCGTCAGTAAGAGGAATTTTTTTGGCTGGCTTGTAATTGTGAATATTCGCAGCATGCAAATGTCTTCGAACAGTGCTTATCGAAACTCCGAAGTGTTCGGCACTCGAACGAGTAGACGTAAATGGATCATCTGTGTGTCGTTGCACTATGTTGCGATGCCGTTCAGACTCATCCGTGTAAACTACAGGCTGCGGACCTTGGCGATCACACTTAACGTCACCTGTTTCCTCGTATCTCCTTATCCACTTACGAACTGTTTTTCTCTGTTGATTAAAGTAATAAATCATATGTTAATATAATATCCAAGATCAAATCAAGTTAGTTAATGAGTCACAATACCAACTTAAACCTAAATGACTTGTCACTTACCGTTGTATTCAGATCCTGAGCTATTTCTGTAACACTATGGCCCTGTTCCCAGAGAACTATTATTTTAGTTTTCAGAAAATTCGTCAGTCGAACCATTTTTTGACAGTATAAAAATGCGGTTAAGTATTAAGGGACAGTAAATGAAGTATACGCTGTAGTAACTTGCTTGCACAAACCGAAGTTACATTTCTAAATTACCCACAAACAAGCTTCTATTTATTAAAACCAAATAATTTTATTACCAGTATTACCACTCCTATTCCACAGGTAATAAGATTGTTTTGTGATAATCACTAATGAGGGTGCACCGCAATAACAGAAACAGGATACCTATAATGTTGAGTATGCAAGGTAGATAAAGATACCGATACAGAAGTGCCCACACGAAAAAAACACGCTTGTGATGTGTCGTATGTGGAAATCCACATACGACATTTTTCTCTTTGATTGCCAGAAGGAATAGTATACTTCCATGAAGACAAAAAGACGTATCTGACATTTTAATTACAGATTATTTTCCGTATTACACGGCTGAATATTAGTTGCACATATTGATGGATAATTTCAACCTGTCTCATAACAGCTGAGATAGCTCAGGGGCAAGATATGTGGACTAAACATATTGGCACTGACAACCCAGGATCGATCCCCAGCTAAGTTATAAAATATTGTGTAATTATTACAAAGGGTAATAATGAGACTTTGTAGTGTATTTTTGTATATTATGTGAAATTTATTATTGAAAGATGTGCAAATAAATATTAAAATTGTTCGGTGCTTGCGCATGGAAAAAGATGGGTACCGGCGAGGAAGGCGGGGGGAGAAGGGAAGCTACTAGCGGACAAGCGCGTCACGTGACGTGCGATAATCTTTAAGTTCTTGTCTGGATACGTTTCTCTGACGCTGTGTGTACTTATGCCCAGGTAAAAATGGGCGTTTTGTATGTAGGTATGGAGAATCCTCAGGACAAGTATTCTTTATGCAATACATTTTTCCTAACTAGTGCGCAAAAACGAACTATGCGCACGCTTCGCGCGCGATAATTTCTCTTTTTGACGCACTTGTTATGAAAAAAACCGTCCCTTACACGTGCAAAAACTTTTTTAACTCGGGTGATTGTCGCCCTCGTTTCACTCGGGCTCCAACTTTCACCATCGCCGAAAAAAGTTTTCCCGCACTAGTTAGGAAATGTACTATTATAGGTAGATTATTTTTATTCGGTTCTCAATGCGACTGTACTGCATGTTTGTTTTGTATGTCTGTTGTATTGCATTTTTTTTTCTTCGTAGTAACACCACTTATGTATTTATAGTAGTTTATGTGACTGTACATAATGAAGGGCATTAAAACTCGAGTGTGGGTTTATGAAATGAGCCGAAGGCGAGTTTCATAATAGCATCACACGAGTGTTTTAATGCCTAATTATGTACAGTCGCATACAATACTTTATCTACCCACATATCATAAGCTTCCATGATGCGTTCAGTAACCGCAAATTATGACCGGCATTGCAGGATTTTTCTTGGCCACTAAAAGTAGTTATTAATTAATAAAATAAAACAAAAAAAAAGCGAAAATGCAGAAATTTATTTGGAACAATAATAATTATTTACAGTTTGTTTTAAATTCCACAATTTATATCTTTTTTCCAACAAAATGTGTAATGGCGGTATTGGCGGTAATAAAAAATTCTCTGGCAGCTGTCATAGTTTTTTTTAATTCAGAGACAATCTAGAGTTATCCAACTATCATATCATTCGAAATCTTACTTACATTGTCAATTTTGTTGAGTGAGATGACGTTGAGTTCGAAATTGACACTTAATTTCGAACTCAACGTCATCTCGAGTGATATTAGAATAGACGCTTAAGCAAATTTATTTTTCAAAGATGTTCGAAATTTGAATGAAATAATACTATTGAAAACGATAATATTATTTAGTTATAATAACACTTTCACAGATAAGAAATTTATTCTAACAAGTCCGTCTATTTTTATGCCATAATGTGCGGTTATTGAACACATCATGGGCAGTTTATGATATTAGGGTAGATAAAATTATAAATGATAGATGCCAGATAACAGATTGCGTTTACCCGAGAAATTCGACCGTTATCATCAACCACGAAAGCTGAGAAAGTGGGTTCAAATCCCACCTACAGCGTCGGTAAGCTCAGTGTTTGGTAAAATGAGTGAAATAATTAAATTAGGGACAAAATAAAGACCAAAAACACCATTGATTTCAACTCTCACGATATCACTCATATTTTAAAGACAAACGGGTCTTGAGTCTGCCTGCGACCACGGGCGTATGCCCTCATGCCCGAAACGTCAGGATAACATATAATTAAACGTAAGTTTACGCGATTAAGACCCGTTTATCTTTAAAATAAAAACACAAATGTTAATGTAATGACCCAATATTTTACCTATTGAAGTCAACTTTCAAATAAATTATTATAATGTTGGTATATTTATGAAATACCAATGCGTAAATAGGACTTATTTGATCCCACGCGCGTCATGAACACGCCGTTTGTGGTGGTTAAAAATAATACAAAATGAAGAGGTCGGTAGCAGATACTTGTGACACTGAATTTATTAATAAAGGAGATCCAATCTTATTTTAACGCACCAAATACGTATTTGGGGGATTCAAAAAGTAATCGAAAAAAACTCGCATGATTTTGGCATGAGTCTATAAATATAACAAACAAAAAAATTGTCAGACCTGTAATGCAAAATGGCAAAAACGGAACCCTTATAGTTTCAACATGTCCGTCTGTCCGTCTGTTTGCAGCGTAGCTCAGTAGCCGTTAATACTAGAAATCTGCAATTTTTTACAGGTATACATATTACTTATGCCAACAAAGTGGTACAATAAAAACTACAAAAAAAAATTTTTTGGGTACCTATCTCTCCAATTGGTGAAGTGGGGCTGGTTTTTTTTATTTGCTGTAATCCTATAGTGTGGGGTATCATTGAATAGGTTTCTTAAAAAGAATAAGGGTCTGAAATTAAAGTTTTTTACTAAAGTCGGAGTCTAACAATTTTCGGAGATAATCGCTCCTGAAGAAAAAAATATTGTGTTATCCCCCTCTAACTTTTCATTCGTAGGTCCAAAAAATATGAAAAAAAATCACGAATAGTACTTTATAATACTTTAAAATAAAATTATTTTGAAAATAATCAGCCCAGCCGTTTTTGAATAACTACGGAACACTATACTGAGCATGGCCCGACATGCTCTTGGCCGGTTTTTAAATAGGTATTAGTTGTTTTTGAAGTTGATTTAGGGACCGAAACCGATATTTTAGAAAAACCTGGAAATAGCCGAATAATTTTAAATGTTAAATTACTTTCACTAACTTAGAATGCAAACAGATGCCCTAGGTCCGATAGTAAACGCCATTAAAATATTCGTTGTATATTATTTAGAATTTATTACGGAAGAACGGAAATAACCTTTATTTTTTTGTATGGAGAAAATACCGGTTTCCGGTCCCTGTCACGATTAGGTACATGTACCTACCTAAGAAACTAATTACAAGGCATGTAGGTAGAGCCAATAATTAGTCCCATAGCATCGAACATGGTAATCAGCGAAATTGGATTCATGTTCTGTTTCTCGTTATCAAATTCAAATATATGTATTAGTTCCTATTTAATCTGGTTCCAACCACACACTCACACATTTTAGTGTCACGGTCCAAAGTATTCAATTATGCACGGACGAATTTCGTCCCTTTCGATTTGTTTATAAACTGACGAGAGATCGACCTTGTTTTAATGTGTTTTGATTGAGGCGACCTAAATCGAAATTTCCAGGGAAAATATAGACGGGAGAGATAATTAATTAACTACTTTGACATTAATGCATATTTAGGGCGGCCCTCTATCTGTCAGCGGCCCATCGGCATTAACCAAGCTAAAACAGCTCAATGTCAATGTCATAAGAGCTATAAACTTGTACGACTATCCGGAATTTGAAGGGGATTCGAAAGTACTGTTGACACAACATTTACACTCCATTTCAAATACGAAGGCCCGATTACACTAGACAAAGTCATTAGGCGTCAACAATAGGATCAGTGATAATGTGCCAATTTCTAGTGGACCAATCAAATGACTGGACTATACCAAGAAAAGAGTGGTTTATAGATATGGTGAGTGATTAATCAATCTATTGTCTGTAATCCTTTGCACTTAAACTATAAATATAACTATGAATATATATATCCTAGATTGATTTATACACTGTTGTGTCAACAGTACTTTCGAATCCCATTCTAATCGCGGTTTGATAATATGTAGTGTCACTTCGGATCGAACGTTATATATTTGTTTTTACTATTTTTATTATCTTCGCCATTAATACAATATCCCAATTAAAACGTTTGCAAGTTAAAATAAAATTCTAAATGATTTTCACATCATCAATCATTACTTTTCTCAAAATTCTGAAAATCGTACCTCAACTCGTAAACGTACAGGGTACACAAATAATCGTACTAATAATCTTTTAACTTAGCAACATGAAAATACCGACATACGCAGTTATATTAAAGGAGGCACAAGTAGCAAAAAAAAGTAGGAAAACATTAAAACCAGATCAATGAAATAAATATGATGGGACTTGGTAAGTTTAGGACTTATTTTATATAGCATTTAAATATCATGTACCTACTATTTAGAATGCATGCCAGTATTTGAAAGAATTAGGTCTACGTATAAATTTAAAAGTTTTGTACCAAATAAAAAACGACCAAGATCAGCAACGTCCGAGGTGGGAATCGAACTCACGTGCCCAGCTTTCGCGGCTGATGCCTGCACCGCTCGGCTACTCGGTCTTAAGACCATATATGACATTCAATATTTATAATTTACATAGTATTAAGTGGTGTGACTACTGGGGAAAAATAAATAAATAAATAATTAGATTTATGTTTTCAGAATTATTTTAAAAGTTTTGTTTTAGAATAAGCCCCCTAGCGTGTAACAAACTTTGGGTCACTGTTTGATCGCAGCCACGCATATACATAATTCAGAATGCCACGGGTTATGTAACGTATTCCCTGAAGCCTGCGACAGAGATGTAATTTCAAACCTCCCACATTACCGGCCTAATAACACTAAAGCTTTCATCACAAAATTCTGCGTAAAATTATTCAATTACCTATGTTATTTATTATGTAGAATAAACTTTGTTACTGTGAAATGTTTGACTCCTATTTTCACTATGCTATTTAAAGATTAATTTAAATGCTAATTTGGGTACAACGACTTAAACAATTAGTTACAATTATTCGACTCCTCAAAGGTCAAAAACTATAAAGGCAAAATGGTGTCACACAAAAATTTCTTTACTCGCCCTCTTCATAAAGCCGCGTAAGTACCACAGAGCAACTATGAAAATCAGAAAGCATTCTCTAGCAAGATATAGGTTCATCATGTCAGCCGAATGACGTCCACCGCTGAACATAGGCCTCCCCCAAAGATTGCCACAATGACCGGTCCTGTACCAACCGCATCCAGCGGACTCCTGCGATGTAGGTTATATTTGTCAGCTATAACTGATTTAAGCTTTTATGAGCTCTTATTAATTATGGTGTACTCTGTAATCATTATTTGGCAACTGTATCAGAATTAACAAGATTATGGTATAGTTTCCGCTAATATAAACTATTTTTACTCTAGCAACCACTCCCATGGGTGCAAACCACTTTAGGTGTCACTTACCTGACATTTTATAACATGACTCATCAATTTTCCCTACAAATTAATTGGGTGATTTCCTCCGATCAGGCTCGGTGACGTTAAACAATGAATATCAAGTTGCCTAGATATAATTAGCCCTGAAACCTATAATAGGGATGATGACTGGCAAGTCAAATCAGCATCTTTTTTCGAACTGTCAAAACGATTACCACAATGGAATTTAATATGAAATACTCAAAAGTGACGTCACCTTTGAGTACTGCCAAATCACCGACTCTTTTAAGTTCTATTCAATTTATTAAATAGAAGTTCCGTACGAAAATTACTGTAATCTTAGTAATAATTTCTTCGTGTATTATGTCGTGCATAATGTTAAATAATTTATTTTAACTACAGTCATCATCCCTATTCCTTATGAAGGTATAATTGAATAAATAAGACAACATTATTTGATGAAATGTAAATATATTGTGTAGCACAGTAAAGTAATGGAACGGCCATTAATTAAGGACTACTAAAATAGAAAAGTTTAGGCCATCGTTGAGTTTTTTACAATAGAATAATGAATACATAATACTCTGTAACTACCAACATAACACTGATGTAGGTAAATATCGTCGGCTGACAAGCAAAACTCAGTAGAAAAACTCTTGTCCCTACTCTTAGCAAACTTGTATGTCAGTATTGAATTAGAATTGAGATAAGAGTTTTGTTTCAAGTATTTGTCACTTAGTGAATTTTGGTTGTCAGCCGACGATATGTTAGTTTGCGATCAGGAAGGCTACCACCACAGAATTAGATTTGGATAGAAGAAACAAGTTCATTCATTTGTATGACGGCCGAGCGTGTCAGATTTTGTACTGAAGTTGTTACTTGCCTATGATTTTAAATATGTCTCAAGCCCTTGAGTATTCATATTTTTTTGTGTTGTTGCAATTAATATTACTTAAGGAGGCATTATTAATGTTTTTGTTCACTTCAACTTACAAAATTTGACGCCCAAAAGCTGCAAGCTGCGATTAAAGACGGACAACTCAGTAGATTTCACTGAGTTCATTTGACGCGCTAAGTAGATACGTTTGTTTGATCTATGGTATATATACAGTGTGTAAATCTAATACGGGCGATCAATTAAACCAGGCATGGGATTCATTTGTGTAATCATGGATTACAAGGTTTTTTTAAAAGTTACTCTTAATTATGACCCCACAGAGTTTTTTTAAGATTATCGGAGCAGCAATGTAGGTACGAACATTTGTTATTGTTGATATGGCAATTATGTCATCTGCTCTTGAAATTAGCTGTCAACAAGTGTTTAACTCGCGTATGTTGCTACATTGCGCGCCGAATTATTTTGTATGGAAAATATTGTTGCTCTAATTTTAAGTAAAAGTTATTTGAATGTACTTATTATGTCGTAAACTAACACCCGTTAAGAGCTTCGCCCGTATTAGACTTACACCCTGTATGACATCTGTGGCTACCACGATCTACTAAATAATGCGATTCAGTTTAAGACCTAATCTGAATCGCGACGTGTCAGTTCCATAAAATAACTGTCAAAAACTGAATCGTAGTTAACTAATAAAGTTCATTATGTAAAAAAAAGATTCACTACGGCGAAGGAGGTTCAAAGGGCGCGGGGGACGCGTCGATATACCCCATCGCCTAACCGGAGGAATACTTAAAAGGCGAGACGAGCGCGCGGCCGGGCTCAGTCAGTCTCAAGCAAGGACGGCCTCAGTACAAGAAGAAGTATCCTGGTTGTTTCTCTCTACCACCGCATTCCCGCTATCCCTATATTTATACAGTCCATCAAAATCAATCTCCACGCAAGTGGTATAGGCCATAACGTACGGTCACGTACAGTCGATCATGGTAGCCCCCCATAACTAAATCCTCCCATTTTGACAGCTACACAAAGAGGTACCAAGTATGGAAATGAATCACTGAGAGAAACGCGAAGTTAAGACCCCTGGGAACAGATAATATACTCGTATTGACATAAATACTTTGGTTTTCCTGCAGATTTTCTTCTCCTAGGGAAGTTTCACACTGTCCTCGGTAATGGCAGAGTTTAAATTGTTACTTATAGACTTATCCCCTTATTCATAAACGTTTATTAACTTAACAAGCCCAGTTTTGCTCTTATGGACACATTGTTAAGATTTTCGATCTTAACAATGTGTCCATAAGGGAAAGGGACAAAGATCAAAATGTGTACACATGAAATGCAATAAACTCATTTGATTTGATTTGATTTGACAATTATTAGCGGCTTGTTAAATTAACAAACGTTTATGAATAAGGGGGTTACTTATTACGTATATATAAAGTATGCATCGCAAACAGCCGTTGATACCAAGCGCATTTTTTAAATTATGAATGATCTTTTGAAATAATGTGCTTTCAATAACAAGGTATTTGGACCTAACTAACATACGACATTGATTTACGTGTCAATTCCTTTCAAAAGTCCGATTTAAAATAGGTTAATGGCTCTGTTTACACTGCGGTTGCTCTTAAATAAAAATACGAGTTGACTTGCATCATCTATTTGCAATCTGGCATGTACTATACTATTGTTTATATATGGCACTACAAATATTTATATTGTAATTTTCATATTGTTTTCAACTTGAAATTCTCAGCCATCTCGGAAACCGTGCCTACCTCGTATTTAACTCTAATGTTAGGACTTAAACAATGCAATTTCCCGATCATGGCACCTTTAGAAATCTCAGGGACTCTACGAATATGATTGTGTACCTACAGATAAGTTGTGCTACAGAAATGTACGTATATGTATAACATTACATTCGAGTACAGTGCCGAAATATCGGGTGCTCAATAATTTTAATTTACATGGTAAATATCCCGTTTTATTTAAATCATACTAATAATGTTAATGACCATGTTAGCTTAAAATAGTACATTACGACACAAGTGCGAAAAACTCCCTATCGGTCGTGTTTTAAAACATCGCCACTCTTTTCGAATTTCGTTTTTGCACGTGTCTCGTACGACGTTTTTTAGTACAGATGGGCCTCCGAAGTTTTGGACCTGACGTAAAATGACCCACTTCTCGCACTAGAGCCTAAAAAGTACACCATCAGTACTAAAAACTTATATTTCAGTACAGATGGCGCTTTTTTTACGCGCTAGTGCGAGAAGTGGTTCATTTTACGTCAGGTCTAAATCTTCAGAGGACCATATAATAAATATGTACTTATACTGAAAAACGTCGTACGATGCACGTGCCACTTACACTCCGGTCGTGCTTTAATTTATTTCCACTCGTTTCGAACTTCATTTTTTTCGCAATTGTATCGTAATGTATATGTAATTATGTAGGTAGGTGTACCACAATTGTATTGACTCTCTTGGCATTTTATTTGGAAGTGTTCTAATTTAAATATATTTTATGACACTGAACTTTTTCAAGAAAGCAGTAGGTAAGGTAATACGTACTTAATGCTCGACACCTTAGAAGATGATAGCCATCGGTCACTTGTGGCAGGTCTTCTAAAATGAAAATAAGATTGACGGTGCCGTAAGTTAAGTCGGTACCTAGTTCTGATATTCTGTTAGTTGTCGAGCGTCCAAATGATTTGAACGGTGTGCACCGAGGTCTCTCATTTGCGTTTACAACACGCCACGACACACGCGCCTTCAAACGCCCCGCTTGAGATATATATACTTAGAACTGAAAAGATTACTCATGATATTATTTTATTAGCAAGTTAGCAAGCTAAAGTGGCAATGGGCAGGCCACATTGCACGCAGAGCAGATGGCCGATGGGGTCGAAAAGTGCTCGAGTGGAGACCACGGCTAGGCAAACGCAGCATAGGACGTCCACCCACAAGATGGACAGACGACCTTGTGAAGGTCGCCGGGACACGCTGGATACAGGTCGCATCTAACCGGTACATGTGGAGGTCCATGGCTGAGATGATGATAATTATTATTATTTTATTTATTTATTTATTTAAACTTTATTGCACAAAAGTAAAACTTAACGTACAAAAGGCGAACTTTATGCCATGAGGCATTCTCTACCAGTCAACCTTAAGGCAAAGCAGAGAGATTGTGGGCGGTGCTACATCTATCCAGTTAAATAATATGAACAAAAACATATACATTATATCATATCTATATCTACATATATACCTACACAAATATATACACGAACTAACTACATACATACATTAAAATACATATTAATATTATAACCGATGAAATCAACTAAAACAGAAAAACTAACAATCCTTCATTCATTCTTCATTATTTTATTACTGTACGGATGAGTACATCAACAAACATCGTTGAAATCATGTAGCAGTAATGTTTTCGACGTTAAATATTTGAATAATGACGTAAACTTCACATCTATGCTGGAGATTGTGTAATGCAAGTGTTTATAGCAGGCAATCGTCATTTTGGGTAACATATCTACATAACTTTGTTTTGCGTTGGTCAACTGGGCGTTTAGTCCCACACACAGTAGGAAATATTATTAACAATTAAACCTCTTATCCCTGTTCCCAGTAACATATTACGTAGGTATGCTTATACGAGGTGCCCATGAGGAAAGGAAGAAAATGTAACAGCATATTCCTGAGGCTAAAAAAGAAAGAAATGTTATATGAATTTTGTAACGAAATGCTAATGATTGAAATATTATTAATGAAACTATCGCAAGAAATGCACTTATAAGTTTTTTTTTTACAAAAAGGCAATTAAAGATTTTTGTCCATTTGATGTCTGTCAATTAAGTTTGATAAGACAAAGACAACACAGTAAGATAAATGTTTTCTAAAATTAATTTATCATTACGTAACGGTTAAAAACGTTTAAAAAATATTTTCTCTTAATACTATTTGTAACTTCAATGTTGTTCAGAAAACCGCTGTTAAAATGTTTCCCTTTCCTCATGAGCACATGTATTATTATGTAAACCTCTGAACCTGTTCAGTAAAACGTCTGATCTTGTCGCTAACCATAAAGACGCTTAGACTTACAGTGCAGTTAGGACGTTTTACTAAAAAGGTACACAATATGATGAACATTTCGCTATTTAATGCTAATAAGTGTTAAATATGAATCTGCGAAGCGAAACCGGGACCCATAAAGCTCTAAATATGCTAACATGTGATGATTAGTTCATTACTCTAAATTGCAAATGACTACTGCCACTAGATGTCTTTTAGAAGCGCTTCAAAGCTATCTTCCTTTGATCCCTGCAACTATGTTTACAGTTTGAACTCACCTGATCAGAAAAACAGTTCGACAACAAGTAAAGGAAATAAATTGAAAACAAAAAGTTGATTATGAAACCCACACTTCTAAAAGTTATCTTATCAATACTCTTATAAATATTTAAGGTCAAGTACCAAAGAGAAAAACCAAGTTTATCAACTTCTGAGGTGGGATTCGAACACAAGTTCCTAATCCCTTCCGCCACTCGATCTTCTTATTTACTACTTAAAAATGCAATAAAATATTTAATAAAATAGGACATTTTACGAGTTTGCGGACGATTGTGGTAGACACACGTCTTTGAGTGGCTTAAGGTTGTAGTAGGTACCTTCGAAACATTAAGTACAGATGTCGCTAGTGATTACCTTCATAATACCATTGATTAAATTCGCTGTGATCGACGGAAGGTCGTCTGGTGTAACTGAAAGCACGTTGAACCGGCAATCCAGAGGAAGCGGATTCGAATCCCGTGACAACCAGTCTTTCGCAGTTGATTTTTTCTATGGTAAGCACATCTGTTACGAAATTTGATTTGTTTATGAAACCGCAGAGGCATCCTGTATGCTATACAAGTTTTTAAACTAACATGTTCATTTACTTTATAAGTATGATTTAATATGGGGTATTTACCCACTCACTCTGCGAAACAAGTGACTTAGAAATAGGGTAGATCGTTACTTCAGTGTGTGGGTAGACCCAAACTAAACGTCAGTTACTCCGTGAAGAGCATTTCGTCGGGTATAGTGCAATACCGCGTATCTTACACATGTGAATAAGATTCTTATTTCAAACATACTGCTATGGAATCTAATCTTTATCTGCATGTGTGTGTTTTAAAAACTTGCAATATGTTTGCATGTGAAGTGTACCTACCTGTTACACCACAGTCTAAATTATCGCATACTACATTATTTTTAAAGTATTGGTGTAAACATTTCAACGGCAGCAAAGAATAAAAGGTTATCTACAGAACTGCAATTTTACACTACAGGTGTTTTAAGGAAAAAACCGTGGTTTTTGTTTTTTAAATAATGAACCGATTTTCGTGAAATTTAGCACAATGTTGAAAAAAAGTAATACCAAGTTAGTGATTTGTTGTAATTTTAAAAAATATATGTATTTATGGAAATAGCGTAGAAATCTTTATCTACGCTGGATAATAGTAACTATAGATGAGGATAACTGCCATTTATCTTCCTATACGCGGGAAAATCAAATTGCGTTTATAATTTTATCTTAGTGTGATTATAGTAGGTAAATCCTGAAAACGTATTTAGTTAAATAAAATATACCAACAAATTTTGTTGGTATACCAAATAAGTAAATAAAAAAAAATGTGTTAGTTATGCGGTATTGCATTATCCCCGACGATTGGCAACAATGCCGAAATATCGGGTGTTCAATAATCCAAACAACAAATACCCCGTTTTAAATCATACTAATATTCCCGTATGCTTTATAATGCGAGTACAGCTAAAGGTAATCTTTACTAGATAACGAATGCAGCATGATGAATTACCGACCAGCGCTTGAAATAGTTCAACCTCTAACGTCTCCGGCACGCATTACATCAAATGCTGTATTAAATATTCATTCAGCAGTTACCCGAAGGTCAATTCTCGAATACCAAGATAGATTGGTATTGGATTGAGCTTGATTTAATTTGGGTGCTTAAACTTTGATGGGTAGGTATATATTTCATTACCAATCAGCTCGTGTTGTTTTGGCATCTATAATAAAATTCGTTGTTACGGCTGGTGGTGTGTTATCATTACCACTTTGCGCAAATAGTAGTAAAATATATTGTTATTCAAGAAAGAATAGGAAAGTTGTCAGGGTCCGCAAGGGACAAAATAAGATGAATATTATTTTTATGCATTGCCATGTAACCAATCAATCGTGACTTGAAGGTCGACAGTACATTTTTGCGACTAGATTTACGAGTATACGTATACAAACACAAACTAAAGCGACAACTGCCTGTTATATTTTTGCAGCTGTTGTGTCGTTACATCGCGCATCGTTTTTTTAATTTAATTAAATTGAAATTAGACTTCTATTTGACGGAATGCGGACTTGGCGCCGACATCAATCAACCCGTCACCGTCTATTTTGAACGATTAGGTTTTTTTATGTTATATCGTTTTGCAACAGTTTATTTGGATTGAATGTGACATTTTGTTGTCGACGCGATGACGCCGACTCGTTTTTTCGGTAATCACAAAAATCGACATATTTCAGTTTAAATAATAAATGGTATAAAAAATTCGTTAGTCCAATTAACAGTATAAAATTTTGATAATATTTTGAGCATTTAGTTAATGCTATTGCGAAATGTGACATTTAGAAATTAGTTGCATGGACTAAATATGATGTTATAATGTAGTTACCTATAGACTTTAGTCAATAGAATATACACCAAAATAATAATATTATCATGTACATCTGACATTCGGCTACGCTCAAAGCCAAACCGAACACAACAAAGAAACAACCTGCAATACTTGGACCAAAGAATTGGTAGCGATTTTTTTTTAAATCTCGAAATAGTTCAATATTTTACAGTCTATATGTAGTAATCAATATCTATAACGTATTTTTGAATTAATTCATTAACAAAGAAAATTGATTTATTTATTTAAACAAAAATATACAGTATGACAGTATACACAAAAGCACTGTACAATTTAAACTACAAAATACTTAGATATAAAACATCATTATAATATACCACTATCATCCATTACCTCGTAGTACGTCAGAGTCTTCAGACATACGCTACGCATATTTGCCCATCGGCTTGCGAACATAATTATCACATTCAGGTGCCCATGACAGAAGTGTGTTCAAAAATCTTAGAGCTCGAATAAGAGGAGATCTTTGTCGACTCACAGTACGCGTTGTTGGAATCGCAAGCAGGCTATGGTTTCCAGGCCTAAAATCTTGCTTATATACCGAAGAACGATATTAGAACAGTTCTTTTGCTTTTGCATGGTGAAAAAACCTGTATCCGATCCCTGCTTACCAAAGCCTTTATTACAATGTTCACATTCTTGTACAGGTCACAGCAGCTGGGAAGGCTGTGCTGGTGACAGGCTGCGACAATGTCCTCGGCAACGCCGTGGCGAGGAGGCTGGACGACCTGGGCTACCACGTGTTCGCTGGCTTCCAGAGCAAGGCTGGCAACATCGATGCGGACATGCTGAAGGAGGATTGCTCCGGCCGTCTGCATACTTTGCAGCTGGATATCACTTCTGAGACCCAGGTATTCCGATCTCACTCTATAGTCTAGTCGGTAGTGACTGTCCACAAAACTGCTGAACGGGGCTCGAGTCCCGCAAGGGCATCTGTTTGAGTCCACTGCTGGACGAAGGCATCTCCTATTAACTATGCCCGTATCCACGAATTTAGTAAGTAAATGCCCATAATCGCCACGCTGGGCAATCGGGTTGGAGATTGCAGTAGTGTGTTCACTATGATAATGCTGCTGCCCGTCATCAATCTTCTATAAAGAAATATTCATTGACACTTCAATCCCTAGTCGACTCTTACGACACCCGCGGAAAGATATGGGGTGGTGACAAATGTATTCTTACTGCCATCACCGCGGCGTGGTCTCTTTATGTATTTTTGACAATTTGTTTCTGAGTCATGTTTTTTTTCTAATGCACATAAGTATTTATTAAAATCAAGAGCTCACGATAATCATAATGTTCGTCCAATAAAATAAGAAAACTAAGCATAACATAGGTATGTATTACCTACTTTTGTGGTAAGCCCCGAGTCCACTTGATGATAATATAATATATAATTAATAAAATATGTATGTATGTACGATATGAAATACATGTTTAAGATGGTTAGAGTATTTCTAATATTTCTTTGTGACCTGTCATAGCCGAGTAATTTAACATAATATACGTACTTATTTGTCCCTTTGTATACGAACAGAAAGTCTGAAGCTGCGGCTTCTTTAAAAATACGTAGGTAGGTAAATTAAAGCATTTCATTTCATTTGCCCACCTGTCAAACTGAGAAATACCCATTACGTTTACCTTGATAGCGTTTATTTATTTTGTAGGTAAATAACTCACTCCTTCCGCTCCCCTATCTTGTAATTAAGCTCAGTTGGCTGCTTAAAATTGTAGAAGGCGTCAATTGTTGTCGGAATTATGAATATTTAATTAAGAGGTTCCATAAAAGTACGTGGCCTTTTACGTTAAATAATGTTTCTGGATTGCCGTGACCCGTAATAATCGTTTTATTAATTTACGGAAGTAAATCACGTTTTGAACTTAATTATCAATTTTATGATTAAAATTTTCATTAAGTTTGTTAAATGAAACTGGAATTGTGGTTTGGATAATCTGTTATGGAATATATTCAATCAAGGCATAATTAATTAGTTTTTGGCATAACATTATTTCAGCAATCCACAAAATGACCTATTCGTAATATATCGTCCCGATCATTAAACTTGGCTTGTTAAAAATGTATGTAAAATTACAGAGTAGTAAACGTATTGTGCAATCTTGCTTCAGAAGAAAAGATGTGTTTTTTTCTTACGTTTATCAGACTGCACTACTGTGTCATAGTGAAATTATTCAAAGAGGAACATAATAGTATCTACTGCTACAGGACCCATGCTTTTGGGTCCTGTACTGAGCTATAGACCCCTTATGTTACAGGACCTAAAGGAGTAACAAGTTAAATACACAGTCATTCGTACAGAGGAAAGTTATCTTAGAAAGTCAAACATAATAATGAAATACCTACCTAATTATAGCAAACTATCACAATCAAAATCTTTGTTGATTTAATTTGTTGTATCACGGTATGATGATAGTGCAGGACTGCAATATCATCAAGTAGAGGGGTAATATCAATCAGCTTAAATGGTCATACAATGTCGATATTGTCCTTATAAAGGGTAACCAAAACTGTTTTATGATCTCTAAAACGCAATGTAAGTACCAAAATTGTTTTAAAAGTCAACAAACTTGGTAATAAAGATTCGTTTGATTTTTTTTTATATCATCCCAAGCTGTACGAATTAATGTTTGTGATTAAGTATAAACAGTAAAGAAAAGTTTTCGCGACGAGCAAGGGTATTTGAAAAGTTTTAAAAAGAGACGTTTTGTCAAAGGGCGGACTCACTTTATCGAAAGGGCGTTTTCTGCATGGGTGGGTCCTTAGATGTTTGCGAAAGAGGGCACTTTGAAGACCGGTTGAAAGATAAAGGTGTCCGTCCGGTATACTCGTCCAATGTCAAGCGGAAAATGTTTTACATCATGAAGCCAGCATCATTTCGCGGTTTGTTAACGCGTCGGGATTGGCTTCCTTTTTAGAGTTCCGTAGTAAACTAAATAGTTTCGCTATGTCCGTCTGTCTGTCCGCAGCATGGCTCCATGGCCAATAACACCGACAAAGTGGTGGAGTAAAATATTGAAAAACATTTTTTTTATTCGGTTAGCTCCCCTACTCGCAAAGTTGAGATATTTTTTTTTATTCTGCTGTAATCCTATAGTGTGGGATTACGTTGAATAGATATCTTAAAATTTATAAAGCTATTGAAAGTTTTTTTTTTCTAATTTCAATATTTTCGGAGATAAATGCTTCAGAATAAAAACAAAAGTTACAACCCCTACCCTCTAACTTTTGATCCATGAAAAATCATGTCACAGTAAAAACTCTCAGTTAATGCCTTAAATTCGGGCATGTTTGTGTTTCAGCATTAACATGCTAACAGTAGTACTATGTTTAGATTAAATCATCCACCAGATTTATTTCGTTCTGTGGCAATTAACTGAATGATTGACTAATCCAGCTTCAACTGGTTTTTCAATATGAATTTTAGTTCTGTTGCTACGAAAAATATCTGCAAACTATATTCCATGTACCTATCTCGGATGTAACTAAACTGATCCAATCACGATTTCGGATAAAAACAAATTAATAAAACGGTCATATGCAAAAGGTATCCTTCCAAACACGAAGGTCTTATTCGTATTAACCCCACCCACGCAGTTTACGGGCCTAAATTCATTAACGATTTACTTAATTCAATTTAAAATCAATCTGAATTAAGTGAATACTATGAAATGTTAATGTGAAATAATATTATGTTTTTGACTAGTTGCACTTGTGTATCTAATGTGCATAAAATGTTTTACCTTGCGCGATGAATAAAGTATTAACTATCTATCTATAGATCTGGCTAATTTTCAATCTCAGCGAAAGGAGTACCTTCCCAATATGATTTTAGTAAGTTCAAACAATGGTGCAAGAATTATCTTGTAAATGTTGGTTACAGATCCCACGGATTTATTTTATTATTGCACTAACTAGAATTCTAAGATTAAAGGTGAGCAGCAGTTTAATATATTGTCACAAATCCTATTAGAACAGATACTACACTCGTAAATTTCATGTTTAATTTCTGTCACAGATCACAGTCTCATTTTATTTTGTGCCTGTTCCTCGTAACTACATTGGTTTATCAGACTACAAGAATATTCATACTTACACATATTTATTTATTACTGTTTTTAACACGCTATTATTAGCTTCATTTCTAACTTGTAAGAAAATCTTAGAAATATTAATTTAGCCCACTTTCCGGTCTTCGATTAGGATTAAAAGTTCTGATGACAATACATGACTAGCAATGAAACGTCATTACAAATACAATATGGCGGCCTCTCCAAGATGGTGGACTAAACTAAAACGATTTGAATTGGCCTCCACCCCCATGATAATAAATAATAATTATATAATACCTATGCACGGTGTAACATATAGGAAACTGAATAACGTTGACAGCGTATTCCTGGGTTCGTAAGAAACAAAAAATATTATGTAAATCCATTTCGGTGTATTAAAACATTTAAAAAACAAGTTCATTCTACACTTCGACTTTTGAGTAAATATTTCGTATGATGCTTGTTTATGATGATTATGTAGGAGGTATAGTCCCTACCTTCTCCGTTATTATGTAGGCAAATTCATAACAAAAGTAGTTCAGATGAAAATTCACTTTTAATTGACGCTTGGAAAGGCAAACGAGCTTGTAATTATGTATGTTTTGTCTTGGAGTTAAGATGCTGAAAAATGTTAATTTGCTAGTTACGTTTAGTCATTAATTTTACAGATATTGTTCGTTTTTACCAAACCCTCAAAACTGGTTAACGAGTATTTATTTCCCTAAGTCGGTAAATTACCGATATTGAAAGTCTTCCGGTCATTGCATCACCTAGTTATTGTACATGAATTCTTTATCAAGCTTAATCTGTGACATTGTGTATCTTGTACAACAAGAAGCTTTGATCATCATAATGCTGCTGCGAGAGCGCGGCACTTTATCTCATTTAGTTGCGCCCATTTGAAACCTTCTATCTCTACGTTGGTTCTTTATTGTAATATAGACATTAAGTGTTTGTCCCTGCCTTTGAAGTTCTGTAAAATAATTTAGTTTACGCAAATGTCAATGTACAGACAGTAGCATTGCTTATTTTAGCATTTATGACTACTCAAATTGTATTGTAAGTAGCAAAACTTCGTCACACACTCTACTATGATTGAATTATTTTCAGACGTATATTTTAAGTAAGACGATTAGGATATAGCTTAGGATTTAGAAAAAAACTAATCTTTTTTCGACTTATATACTGTACAGCCGCCGTCATTGTAATGCTGTACTATTATCAAATATCTTTAGTGCGCATGTCTAGTTATTTTTAAACAATTTGACTGCTCCAATGTATTATAGGAAGCGTAACCAAAGAACAGATATTTTATTCCACAGTTAATTAATTTAACGAGATCAAAGTGAACACGAGGCAAATTAAATTCAGTGTAATTTTTCAAAATTGGAGGATCAACATGTTTTTCCCGTTAAAAAACAAACGCACGATGATTAAATAAATAAATTATTTAAGAGTTAATTTAATACATATCTACACAGTAAAATCGTAGCAAATACCTACAGACTCTGAATTTCTGAATATCTGACCATTTACTGTTCGGGTGTTCGGTCGACTGTCGCAACGCACCCTATGAACGCAATTCTGATTTCGCAGATCCTCTCCGCGTCTCTGTACATCGTCGACCACCTGCCAGAGGGCGCGCAAGGGCTATGGGCGATCGTCAACTGCGAATCTTGGTGCGCGCTTGGCGAACTCGAGTGGGTGCCCTTCTCGGTCATCCGGCGGGCGATGGAGGTGAATCTGTTGGGTGAGTTTGTTAAGCTAGCTTGCTGTTGCTGACGGTTGCGGAGAGATGGCGCTAGTATGAACAGTTTAGAATTTATTACTTTTTAAAGTAACTGTACTCAGTTACCAGCAATAACATATCAAGCACGCTAAATCTTAAAACAAGATATTAGGTTAGATATTGTCATCCAATGATAGACTATCCGTCCCTCTTTTATGAATATAGTTATTAAAAGACGGGCAGTCTATCTCTCTGCGACATACTGTCGCACCAATCATGTCCTTCCTAAGCCTACTGGTGAAAATTTGGCAAATTGCTGGCAGTGAATGCGTTAAACTAATATATCAACTTCTAACACATCTAGCGATGATTTCATGAAAATTATAAGCGACAAACATGATCGCTTAAGTATCGTAATAGACTCTGAGTGAAAATTCCATCTTTTCTTTTGCAAAATGTCATCAATCTAAATATTAATTTTCTTCATAATTTCCTAAATCCTAACCAACGGTGTTGACACCCACACGCACGAATCCATTATCGCAGCCAAGAATTAAGATTTATGATTGGAACTGAACACGCTACCTTCACACATTTCAAATTACGGCTCCTTGACAATAAGTACCAGGTACTTTCGTATTGCTTTATGATTTAGATTTCACACTGCTGGATTTTATTATAAAGTAATAATGTAGTTGAGCGACTGGCCGTTTGATGTTGCATGTAAAATTAAATGTTATTGGAGCACTGCGCCTGTTTGAGATGATGTCACGGTCGTTTTCGACTCTGGAAAACGATTACTTAACTTTTATGACACTCCGTTTCAAATTTTATTTTGACGGGTTTTATGGCTTTGATGTAGTGCAATCACTTGGTATTTTTTACGCATTACGAGTATAAATACTTACTAACGAGATCACATACCGTCTGCCACTCAATTCACCTAGGGTATTTTGAATGTCAGCAGACACTAGTTATTTAATTTATCTTACAAGTATTAGACTAGGTAAAAACAATAACGCTCAACTGATTGTGTTATATCACCGTATATTTATTAATAATTTTACATATCAAGAGTCAAAGCATGTGATTGGTTAACTTAACATAAGGTTTTCAGTATTTTTTAGAAGACTATCGTGAAGCTCTATCATTAATCTGCGAATCCTTTTTATATACTATGTCCACAATCAAATTTTCTTAAGAAAGACAGTTGCTAACTTGGTGCATTGCAGGTCCAGCCCGCCTCGTGCAAGTGATGCTGCCTCTAGTAAGGCGCGCGCGCGGTCGCGTGGTGCTTGCCTCGTCGATCCTGACCCACGTGGCGGCGCCCGTGCGAGGCGTGCACGCTGCCTCGCTCGCTGCACTCGACGCCCTGGCTGCTTGCCTCCGCCGAGAACTCAAGCCACGTGGCGTGGATGTGGTTAGTATATAAAATACTTGAGCTGCCATTGATACTCGCCTTCTCGATCGATGTACGCGGTGCGAGGCGTGCACGCTGCCTCGCTAGCCGCCCTTGACGCCCTGGCCGCTTGCCTCCGCCGAGAACTCAAGCCACGTGGCGTGGATGTGGTTAGTATACAAAATACTCGTGCTGCCATTGATACTCGCCTTCTCGATCAGTGTACGTGGTGCGAGGCGTGCACGCTGCCTCGCTCGCTGTACTCGACGCCCTGGCTGCTTGCCTCCGCCGAGAACTCAAGCCACGTGGCGTGGATGTGGTTAGTATATAAAATACTCGTGCTGCCATTAATACTTGCCTTCTCGATCAGTGTACGTGGTGCGAGGCGTGCACGCTGCCTCGCTCGTTGCCCTCGACGCCCTGGCTGCTTGCCTCCGCCGAGAACTCAAGCCACGTGGCGTGGATGTGGTTAGTATATAATACTCGTGCTGCCATTGATACTCGCCTTCTCGATCAGTGTACGTGGTGCGAGGCGTACACGCTGCCTCGCTAGCCGCCCTCGACGTCCTGGCTGCTTGCCTCTGCCGAGAACTCAAGCCACGTGGCGTGGATGTGGTTAGTATACAAAATACTCGTGCTGCCATTGTTACTTGCCTTCTCGATCAGTGTACGTGGTGCGAGGCGTGCACGCTGCCTCGCTCGCCGCCCTTGACGCCCTGGCTGCTTGCCTCCGCCGAGAACTCAAGCCACGTGGCGTGGATGTGGTTAGTATACAAAATACTCGTGCTGCCATTGATACTTGCCTTCTCGATCAGTGTACATGGTGCGAGGCGTGCACGCTGCCTCGCTAGCCGCCCTCGACGCCTTGGCTGCTTGCCTCCACCGCGAACTCAAGCCACGTGGCTTGGATGTGGTTAGTACCATAAAATACTCGTGCTTCGATACTCGCTTTCTCGATCAGTGTATGAGGCCGCGCCCGTGCGAGGCGTGCACGCTGCCTCGCTTGCGGCTCTGGACGCGCTGGCTGGTTGCCTCCTCCGTGAACTCAAGCCACGTGGCTTGGATATGGTTAGTAACATAAAATACTCGTGCTCCCATTGATACTCGCGAGGAGAACCCTATACTGCGACATTTTTTTTTAATGTGAAGTGAAGATATCTACATTGATAACAAAAAACTTGAATAACAGACTGCTAAACGATATGTCGCAATCTCGTGCGTAGTTTCAGATCACAGAAACACCGGAACTTGACTCCCTACGCCCAACACTTTCCTTTGTGAAGTAAAAATAGCCTTTCAAAGCATTCACCGTGTCCCTTGGGCAAAAAGGCGACAGTTGCACTCTTTTCTATATTTCACTATCAGACGAGTCTAAAATATCTTCATACTTACTTCGCTATATCAATATCGTGGGCCAAGAGCAGTAAAATGTGTCTCTAAGGTGCAAACAAAGTCGCAAATACTAAAATTAATGTTTTGAAATACTGCTTTTAGTTAGTAGAGTTTATTTTTTATTTTCGTTTTATGCACCTCGAGATACCGTTAGAGAAAATTGCACGTTGTATTTCAATGTCTCACTTGGGATAGGAAACACAGTTGTGAATAAAAAAGAGGACGAATATAGGTCTAGCCATGCAACGGCTATGCAGACTGGGAATTTCAACTTGTTATGTATTGTAGGAAATTAATTAGAGGCACAATATTAGGATTGATTTTGTGCATATTATTTAGAGCCACGTCTATGAATTACAAGTACATATAGATTCTACTAAATTTTGAATTTAACCTCTCGTGTGCAGCGCATATTTTTTTTCTTATAGTTTTGATGTTCCGGCAGCCATGTATTTTTATTTAATTACTTACACAATTTTTTACTGATCATAATTGTGGGGTAATATAATATAATAAATAAACTCAACCATCTTTAATATCAAATCAACTGTTGAATAAATAAATTTCCGCATGCCAGAGTAAGTCTCTACAGTAAATGCTTACGTGTATGTATTTGTATTAAGTAATAAAGGTAACATTTTCAAAGTTTGAGAAATGGCACTTACAAAGCATTTTATCTCATATGTAGGTAATATAATATCTAATCAACAACATACACATTAACTACCTAGCAATCAACAACAACATTCATACTCAATATGTACACCTAAGTTCCAGTAACACATAGTAATCAAAGACTACAACTACTGACATCACGACCTACATTCGACTTCTCCGTTTGACATCAATCAGTAGGAATCCTCAAATACCTAACATTTCAACAATTTAGGTCAAATTAGCGGCATTGTTTAGCGATACATATACCCAACACAAATGATATCATCAGCGAAGTGGATACCTTTGATATGATCTTATTGAATATCCATTAATTATACAGGGTGGTCCAAACCTTGACGTCAAAAATTTTTTTTTAGATTCCTCACGTCATGTGCTATCAGAATATACCCCATGTATGTTAGCCGATTTTTTGTAGTTTTCGAGTTATGAATTTTTGAAAAAATTTTTTTGAGAAATTCTGGAATGAAGAAATTTATTTATAAAAAGAAAACTATTGGGTTTTTTAACTAGTTTCTTTTTGTAAGAGTATTACTACAAATAAAGCATTTACTGACAAAAAAATTAGCGTCCTCACTTTGATACAAGTAGGATAAAAAAATACCAAATTAAAAAAAAATTACGCTAAAAACGCATCAAACAGCATTAATGTACGTAAATAAAAAAATAAAACATATCCCAAGGAACTTTTGTATTCTAAAGTCCGCCCTAGACCTTGAGCCTTCGTAAAAGCAAAAAAAAAAAGTTATACTTAATAATGAGGATTTTTCGGAGTAGTCGGTCAAATAAA
>JALPQI010024847.1:0-14421 GCA_025490895.1 Thaumatotibia leucotreta
TCGTTTTATAGGCTTTTGTATTAAATCGCTAACTATGACTTCCTTATTTGGTCGGGTTACCATAGGCTGCTAGCTTTAGGCAGCTAACTTCACACTCGTGAATCAAATGACGTATACAAATATTTGCCAAATTAGTGTGGTCAAATGTATAAGGAAATTCATGTATACTTATTTTTGACTACGAGGAGGATACATTTATATGTAATTTATTTAAGTATGCAACTTTCTGAAGCATTATGTGATTACATAATACTGAAACAGTTTAAAGAATACAATTTTTTGGTGTCAGTAATAGATACATATTTTCGATGAAAATGTGTGGCTACATATTTTTCAAATCTTATTATGTATACATACATACTTTTAGACGTGACTGTACATTACTAATAGAGGACGAGAAACGAAGGGATACATCCCAAGTAGATATATCTAGCCGAAGGAACTGAGGCCAACCATTCTATTTAATTTGTAAATAAACCAACAGTAGGTATAGTAGTGTATCGTAAAACATTTAAAAAATACATTCGCGCCTATTTTTTATCTGTTTGAGGTATCCTTTTACCTGGTGGTATAGACATTAGTTCTAAGGTAATTTTTTTTCTGTGGCTGAATGTCAAGATCTAGTGTCACAATTTGACGTTTCAAAACAAGAGACAGTTTGTTAGCAGACCTAGGTGTGAAATAAATACATGAAGTCTCTTTACATAATATCATCTTAGCACATGACACCGGATGTATAGTATTTCCGAGTAACGTCAACATTCCGTAGCAAGTTTGAGAAAAATAGGAAAATCAAACAGCCATGAAATCTAAATTTTTTGAGAACTGCTCAAGAATCGTTTGACTTTGAATTCGTTCGTTAACTTGCAAAATATTTTCCTTATCTGCTAAAAATACTAATTATGCGGGCCACCTTTATTTATGTATACACTTACCTTTTACAGCCAATAATGTAAGAGAGTAATCCATCTACCATTCTTATCGACTTCCGCCTGTCAGGCAGCGGGTGGTATACCTGCAGCCCTACCTATTTATATATCTACAGGTATCTGTATACCTATGGGTGGTATTATGTATTTGTATAGGTACATATACAAGGGTGTATGCAGTATGCAGGGTTATCTACGTTGTAAACGATTTTATATTTAACGTTGCGATTCGATTAAATGTGTCCAATGGCGAGACAGTATTAGAATCTCATTAATTATTATTATTTATTATCATCAGCCCACAGCTGTCCACTGCTGGACATATGCCTAAGCATTTTCTAGGTACGAGTGTGGACGCATTAGGAGGTAAATGAGCATATTCGCCACGCTGAATGAGTGGACTGGTGATCGCGGTAGTGTGTCTACTATGATGAATTGATGATCTTCTATAAATGAATGAATGAATGATCATGATCAATAAGATACGACACCCACGGGAATAGTTGCGGTAATGATATAATGAGGTAATGATATAATGGGGCATTTCATAATGAATTACCGAGTACATAAATATCTGTTCATTCTGAAATCTGTCAGGTAGACAATATTAGCAGAGATACTAAGCGTAATTTGTGTCTTGCTACAACAGACAAGAGTTTACCAAAACGTTACCTTTTCCATTTAATCTCCCCGTTTTTTCGTAGGCGTTTCATGAATAATACCTAAAGTGTTATATCACATTCCTAGATGAAACGCTCAAAGGCAATTCTGCATTTTAATAGCTTTCATTCACAGGTTCGGTTTAATTTAGTCCGTCCGTCCATCATAGAAGCTGGCTTATTCAAACCGCTTAGATATTGATTTGACGTGTTTTCGATATTATAGGTACAACTTTTGATTTGACTTACTTGTACATCTCGCGTTTGCATGATAAGGCCATTTCACTCGAATATTGGTGAGGTATTTACCTTTTACAGAGTGTTAAAATTTATTACAAATATTTATTGCTCGCGGTGTTTTTGTTATTTTACTTATTTATTTACATAGTGAATGTATGTAACAAAATGTAAAGTTGCCTGTGAGCCTGTGAGATTTAGGGACATAAATTAAATAGCCCCTAGAAGGTTTTTGGAAGATTCAGGCACAGAACTATGTTCTGTGGATTCATAACGATGGATATTTTGAAACAATCTGAAAGAGTTCCAGTAGGATGCCAATAGTTTAGTTGTAATTCCTAGCAAAGATGCCATTCTACAATCGTACACGATTAAGTAATAAATGTATGAGAATGACGGATTCCTACGAAAAGTCACGTGACCATATCCATACGTTATTATGGTCACGTGACTTTTGACTTATCGTATACGATTGCAGCATGGCTAGGCCTGCAGGTACCATTAATAGTACATTACTGCAGACGCCGGGAAAGATGGGCTTATCGGCTGAGTAGGTATGTACAGTGATACGAAGCCGGTAAGCCCATTTCACGGCGAGGCATGTGTAGTGCTTTTCTCAAACATATGTAATGAAATAAAAGTACGACAATCAAAAAAACAGAATTTAGCTGCTTAGCCTGTTCATAAAAACCGACGCCATGATATGAAAAAATATTACTCACCGGCATAGGCCGTTAAATTGAAATGAAAATCCTTTACCATTATCTTGAGGTCATCCGCCTGCAACGTCATACTTTAAAGCCTATTATGACGAACATAATGACAACATTTCATTGCATGTTTGAGAAAATAATTACCTACTTACTGATACATCATCTGAAACTTTAAGTAATCACTGAAAAATTCCCGCAGGGGACTTTCCAAATCCCACGGGCAACGGGAATGCACTTATTACATGCAGGAATTTATTTAATCAAACTTTTAAAAGTTTGAACAGTCCATGCAAACGGCTCTATGTATTTATTATTCCATGCATTTCCTTTGGGCTTTGTGCTAAACCTGCCGCGTTTGGCTATCCTTCAGGTTTGTTTAGAGTTTGTACGATGAGTTTATTTTGGAATGCTTTTACATCTGACATGAATATAAAATAGGAAGTGGCATATACAGCGTGACTCCCAATCCCAACTGTTAAAAGGGTCAAACTCAAAAATCATGTTATGAGTCTTTCCGGTGGACATTTTAAAAGTTAAGGGCTATGAGAGTTAATTTTCTTATTAAACCCTTAATGTTATTTAAAGGCACTCCTTTCCTATTGAATTGTATGATAAAAACCGGCCAAGTGCGAGTCGGACTCGCGCGCGAAGGGTTCCGTACCATTATCAATTTATTATTAAAAAAATACAGTTAAATCAACCTACCTCAAAAACTATAGGAGATAATTTAATCAAACCAAAAATCGTTGATAGAGTTTATCAATGTGCATAACATATTTTTTAGTTTTGAATTTTATATCGCGTAGTTTAAAAAATAGAGGAGGGGGGGACACATTTTTCAGACTTTGAGAGCTGATATCTCGAAAACGATTTGCTTAAATAAAAATATAATGTATAAACCTTCATATCATTTTCAAAGACCTTTCCATTAATACCCCACACGCTTATATACAACTAAAAAAAAATTTCTATCCCTCAGTTACATGTATGGAGGGCCCCCACCCGAATGGTTTTTTTTTACAATTTAGTATCATAATCCTGTAGCGGTACATACAACACATATGCTTACCAAATTTTGTTACTGTAGCATTTATAGTTTCCGAGTAAATCGGCTGTGACAGACGGACAGACGGACAGACGGACAGACGGACATGACGAATCTATAAGGGTTCCGTTTTTGCCATTTTGGCTACGGAACCCTAAAAATCACGACTACACTCCTACCAGTTGCTTACTATTGGCCACAGGAAAGAGGGGCTCTACAGTTCAGCTGAACACGAACTTTTTCTTTTCTGTGGTCGATAGTTAACAGCCTGTGGACAGCTAGTAATGATTTTTATCACACAACGCAATGAAAAAGGAGTACGTCTTAATGAACATAAGGCTTTCATAAGAAAATCAAGCTTTATAGGCCTTAACTTTTAGATTGTCCACCAGAAAGACTCCGAACATGGGTTTGCGTTTGACCCAAAAACGTGTTAAGATGGCCTTTCTGAACGAGGTTTCCCATGGAACAAATATGAAGAAACGTACTAAGGAATGAAATGTATGGTGTGTCTTAATTTTGTTAGTTGGTGTTTGTATTGATAGAAAATAGAGAATAGGGATGATGACTGTAGTTAAAATAAATTATTTAACATTATGCACGACATAATACACGAAGAAATGATTACTAAGATGTAGATTGCAGTAATTTTTGTACAGAACTTCTATTTAATAAATTGAAAAGAACTTAAAAGAGTAGGTCTTTTGGCCGTACTCAAACGTGACGTCACTTTTGAGTATTTCATATAAAATTCGCTGTTCAGATATTATTGTCTTATTATCACTATTTCTTTAATTTATGTTATCATTGCCTTCAGATTTTTGTCAAAAAGCGGAATTTTCATAGCGAAAATCTAACCGTCAAAGGGATTGACTAAACAATTTTATCGAGTATCGCGATGTTACGGAATAGCCACTTACATTTCGATATTAAAATAAATCATGCCCGGTGTCAACACTTTTATATCGACATCGCACGTGCTCACAAACTCTATCACTTATGAAAACTTAAGTGACATAAATAGCATATGTGTCGCTGTTATGATTTATTTTAATATCGAAATTCAAGTTAGGGCTTGTACATAAATCACGCGAGGTCCTATAGGGGGGATATTTTTCCAAGAAAAAATCACGAAAGATCACGTTAGGGGAGGGAGGGGGCTACAAGGAGACCTCACGTGTATTTTTCTAACATGAACAAACTAAGAAATATTGTGAATTTTGCGGCGAGCGAACGTTAAAAGTTGAATGAGAAAAATACACGTGAGACTGCAAGGGGGGGGTAGCGAAGAAACTCACCAAACATCACCAGGGGGGAGGGAGGGGTCAAAAATTAGCCGAAAAAACCTCGCATGATTTATGCATGAGCCCTTACTTATCTTAAGAGGTCAAATGACAAACATGATAAATATTATCTTTTGACGACACCTGTTGTTGTTTTGGTGTGTAATTTTGATTTGATTTTTTACCAATTAAATAAATTTTCATAGGTATTCATATATCAGGAATGCTAGAGAATAATCTTTTAAGGTAGTAGTGGGCTATTCCGTAACATCGATAAGTCGATAAAATAGTTTAGTCAATCTCTTTGACAGTTAGATTTTCGCTATGAAAATTCCACTCTTTGATTATTATACTAAGTTACGTCGATTTGATATCGGAATACCGGGCGACCACAGCTGACAAGCCCCTAACATGCCCTGATTGCGTGAGGTCGCGGGTTCGATACCGGCTCGTAGCTGCCGACTCATCCACTATTGGGGTCGGTTACGTAGTCAAATCAAAGAAGTAGTGCAACCATCTGAAGTACGATGTTTTATTTGCTAGTGTTTTGTCTCCTTGTTAGAAGTGGGATTTGAACCTATGTCCTCTTTCGTGACTGATGCCTAAACCTCGCGACTCTGCGGAGACCGATCGAATTTCTGGAATATAAATGAAACCTCTTATAAAGCACTAAGGCCTATAACCTATAACCTACCATTACGTGCAAATAATTTTGCTTCGTTTCACAAAAACAAATGAAATTTATCCTGAACTATTATTCGAGCTGTAGGTATTGAAGTAAATAAATTAGTACGTATAGTATAAATGATATTTCCTGAATTATATTTTTTAGTACAGATGGTGTATTAATTAGGTGCGAGAAGTATGTCATTTTACGTCAAGTTTGAAACTTCGGAGGGCCATCTGTACTAAAAAACGTCGTTCGAGACACGTGCATAAACGAAATTCGTAACTCGTGTCGATTTAAAACACTCCCTATCTATCGGTCGTGTTTTAAAACATCGCCACTCGTTTCGAATTTCATGTTTTTTGCACTTGTGTCGTAATGTACCATTTTAAAACAGATGGTAGGCACCATCTGCACCGATGTTTACGCGCTAGTGCGAGAAGTGGCTCATTTTACGCCAGGTCCAAAACTTTGGAGGGCCATCTGTACTAAAAAACGTCGTACGAGACACGTGCAAAAAGGAAATTCGTAACTCGTGTCAATTTTAAACACTCCCTTCGGTCGTGATTTAAAACATCGCCACTCGTTTCGAATTTCATGTTTTACTCATAAACAAAGTTTATACAAATGGATTCCTTCTGAGTACAAAGTCACCTTACTTGAATATTTTGACTATTCACCCACTTAATGACCTACCACAGCTTTTTGCATGGCAAGCCAAGTTACTGCCGTGTACTACCCGGCGGTCACGGAATTTCATTTCAGATCGTTAATTATAATGGAATTTAATGGAGCAAGTGACGGGTTAAGTTAATATTCGTAGGTGGGAAAATATTAGGTAACATAGCGATTAGGCAACCCTTTACATATTGCTGGGTAGGGTTACAAATAGGAAGTTAGTAACTACGTTAGGTCACAGAGTAGCTCTATAATCTCTGGTTAGGTAAAATGTATGTTCAAGTGTGTGAACGCACTTCGGGTTAAATTAATGAATATTAAAGTCCGCATGTGCTTAAAAAGATACAAAGTTAAATAAATCAACAAATCATGTCTAGGTAATCTAGGTATAGGTACGTGGATTTGATCACTTTATCTTAATCTAGTCATTATTTAATCAAATTGTCCCGCTCATCTTAAGTTGTACCGTAAATATAAAATAATGTAGCTAGGGAAAATCTTTTGCCTCCTATTATGTACGTACTCGTATGTATCTAGGTGTACTCAGTCTAACAATTTATAACAGTAACATAGTGCTGCGTATTCAATTTATTTATGGACAGCCAAATAGTTTTTAACTTGTCGCCTTTTCCTATTGACAAGTTGATTATCCAGACCATATCTAAGTACTACATCTACTTAACTATGAAGATAATCTCCTTTACGATTGCATTACCTAATGTGTAAAATATGTGCGTCAATGTAAAGAATGGCATTGTATTTCACAAAATGTAAACAATCATTCATCGGCCACTCACAATGCCAAACTGGAGCGCGACCATGAATATTATATAATTACAATAATTACTTAGTTAATGAGAATTGTGTCAAGTTCAGCTTTTCCAACCTAATGCAAAGCATTGAAAATGGTAATTGATATTTGCACGCCATGTGCTCAGTTTATTAAAATAGGTTAGTAAGTGCAAGTTGCACTCGCGCCCGAAAGATTCCGTACCAATCAATATTCATTATCATCACAGAGCACGGACCTCTTTAGTGTGTAACTAGGCGCCCTAAGAGTTGCAACCTCCTTGATTATCATTATACTCGTATTTGGGTCAAATTTTTTTTCGTTGTCTTGTTTCATACCACTCTGTCACGCTTTTAGATGCTGTTTCGGGCTCAGTATATAAAAAAAAACCGGTGCACTTGTATTTCTTTTTCACGCTAGATTTTAATCCATACATCAGGCCGTCCCAAAACTATGCGATATTATATACCTGGGGAACAACAAACACAATATTAATGAAACGACCAAAATATTAGCAAGCTGAAATAGCAATGGGCAGGCCACATTTCACGCAGAGCAGATGGTCGATGGGATCGAAAAGTGCTCGAGTGGAGACCACGGCTAGGCAAACGCAGCGTAGGACGTCCACCCACAAGATGGACAGACTACCTTGTGAAGGTGAAGGAGGCCTATGTTCAGCAGTCGACATCTTATGGCTGAGATGATGATGACCAAAATATCTGGGGGAGACCTATGTCCAGCAGTAGACGTCAATTGGCTGATGATGATGATGAAAATATCTTAATAAGATATTTGTGAAACAAGCTATAAATCTCGAAGAATACGAGCGAAATCAAAACGAGCACTTTTGTGTTTTAATGGCTAATTTAAACAATGGGGCGCCGGCGGCAGATTATAATAATTATAAAGAAAACAGACACCTGACTATAAATCTTCATTCAGGGCTTTTAAGGTCTGAAACGTAAGTCAGGCGTGACGCAGCGCTAATAATTTTAGAGTCCTTTGTTATGTCGTCAAACAAGATAAGAAAAAGGACACGTGTCAAATTATATTTCGATAATATTTTGTATTATAAAATGGCTCTCCACAACGGTGCACGATCACGCGACACGGCATAATTTATGTATTTAAACTTTATTGCACAAAAGAAGATGAACGCGACGAAGATGTGGAGTCCTTCTATGAAGACATATCCAAAGCGATGAATAAAGGACGCTCGCATTATGTTGTAATCATGGGTGACTTCAACGCCAAGATAGGAATGAGACAGGAATCAGAAACCTGTATGGGGGCACATGGAATCGGAAACCGGAACTCACGTGGAGAGACGCTTTTAAACTATCTCGCAGCAAATAACTTATTTGTGATGAACTCGTACTTCCAGAAGAAGGCTAAAAGAAAGTGGACATGGGTTAGCCCGGGAGGAAATACGAAAAATGAGATAGATTTCATGATCTCCAACAATAGGCACATCTTCACTGATGTCACGGTGCTCAACCGTTTCCAGACAGGCAGCGATCATAGACTTGTCCGAGGAACGATCACATTGAACACGAAGTTAGAAAGAGCTAAACTCGTGCGGAACAAACTGGGCAAGCTTTGTATTCCAGATGGCATCGACGAAGAGTTTGAAACAATCCTCGAAAATTCACTAAGAAGAACAGCGACTCAACATTTCGAAGATGCTCTACAATCGAAATATGACCGCTTCACACAGATTTTGACGAATTCAGCAAAGCAGCGATTCGTGCGAGCGACAAAAGCTCCATCTTGGTTTCCAGAAAACGTGAAAGATATGATGCAAGAACGCCGTAAGGTAGCAGCCGAAGACTTCAACAGCGACGCACACCGTGAGCTAAATAGAAAAATTCACAAGACTCTCAAGCGTGAAATCCGTAAAAAGAATACTCTTAAAATCCAGGAGCTCATAGAGAAAAACAGGGGTTTGAAAGTGTTTCAGCGAAATAACGGAGGGAACGACTTAAATACCTTGAGAGATAGCAGCGGCAACCCCACCAGTAACATCCGGGAGATTAAGAAAATTACAGAGGGATTCTACAGAGATCTATATTCAACCGCCACACGACAGCCTGCTTCTACTGATGTTGGTGATAAGCGTGCTCCTATCAGACGACATTATACAGAAGACATTCCTGAGATCAGCACGGATGAAGTGAAGCAGGCACTGAAGCAAATCAAGAAGTTCAAGGCACCGGGAGAAGATGGCATTACTGTAGAATTACTAAGAGCGGGAGGCAGAGCTGTTATAAAAGAGTTAAGTCTCCTATTTAACGAAGTCCTATTTACTGGCGAAGTGCCTGAGGGCTGGACAAACAGCATAGTTGTACTCTTTCACAAAAAAGGTGATAAGACCCTGCTTAAAAACTATCGTCCCATCTCTCTCTTAAGTCAGGTGTACAAAGTATTTTCTAAAATCCTGACTACTCGTTTGACGCAAAGACTGGATGAACATCAACCCAGAGAACAGGCGGGATTCAGAAGGGGCTTTGGAACGATCGACCACATCTTCACACTCCGGCAGGTTATCCAAAAGTCCGAAGAATACAATAGGCCTCTCTATCTAGCCTATGTAGACTATGAAAAAGCATTCGATACTATAGAACATTGGGCAGTCACCGAATCGCTGCATCGATGTCACATAGACTGTCGCTATATCCAGATCATAGAGAGCGTGTATAAGGCGGCGACAATGACCGTGCAGCTGAAGGAGCCAACAGACCCCATACCAGTCCAAAGAGGAGTCCGACAAGGAGATGTCATATCCCCTAAGCTATTTACCAATGCTATGGAGGACATATTCAAAACATTGGACTGGAGTGGCAAGGGTATTAATATAGACGGCGTGTACCTCAATCACCTGCGCTACGCTGATGATATAGTTATAATCGCGGAATGTGCCGAAGATCTACAAGCTATGCTCGAACAACTATATCACGCGTCCATAAAAACAGGTCTCAAAATGAATATGGATAAGACGAAGGTCATGGCGACAGTTGATCTGACACCGAATCCCATTTCTCTGAACGGACAGCCTCTGGAACAAGTGCTTGAGTACACGTACCTAGGGCAGGTGATAAAGCTCGGCCGGGACTCGATGATGGCAGAGATAAAACGAAGGAAACAGTTGGGATGGGCAGCTTTCGGGAAATTGAGCTATGTGCTGAAGTCCAGGATTCCTCAATCGCTCAAAACAAAGATATTTGACCAGTGTGTGCTCCCGGCTATGACGTACGCGTGCGAGACATGGACGCTGACAGCGGGGATGATCCATGAGCTTAAAGTGGCGCAGCGAAACATGGAACGAGCAATGCTGGGCCTAACGTTGCGAGACCGAGTACGGAACACGCTCATCAGACAACGCACTAAGGTGGTTGATGTGGGGCACAGAATTGCCAAGCTGAAATGGGCTTGGGCCGGTCATATGTGCCGACGACACGACGAACGCTGGAGCAAGCGCGTTTTAGAGTGGAGACCCCGGCTTGGCAGAAGAAGTGTGGGCAGACCACCAGCCCGATGGTCCGATGACATAAGGGAGACAGCAGGGTCAGTTTGGAAGAGGGAAACAAGCAACCGCGCTGTGTGGAAGCAAGTTGGAGAGGCGTATGCCCAACGGTGGGCGAACACACGCTGACGAAGAAGAGAAGAAGAAGAAGAAGCACAAAAGAAAATCTTAACGTACAAAAGGCGAACTTAATGCCAAGGGCATTCTCTACCAGTCAAGCTTAACGCAAAGCAGAGAAGGTGTGGGCGGTGCTATAATCATACTTATGGACTCTCTGTAGATTGTAGGTATAGCCGGGTCCGTAAATATGTATATTGTGCTCCTTCACATCACATCATCAGTCCACTGCTGGACATAGGCCTCTCCTAGTTATGAGGTAATACCCATAATCGCCACGCCGGGCAAGCGGGTTGGCGATCGCAGTAGCGAGTCATCTATGACAGTCGGCTGAACATAGGTAGCTCTAGGAAACATAAGCGTGTTATATACCTATACAATCAGATTTTATAGGAAACTAGGTACATGGACGTAGCATACCCAATAAATCTCATAATCATGGTTACTTCGAGATTCGTCACGAGTCAATCGCCGCTAAGCGTTCGTAACACGTTACATCAGAACGGCATAGCCATTCGTTTTGTTTACAAGAATTCTTGCAACCTTTTTTGCCCAACCGGTAGTTTTTCAATGTAAACAATTGCCGAGACTAAACGACAAGGTTAAGAACAGTACAACGAAGCTTCTACGGGAAAGGTACCTAAGTATTCATAAAGATTCAAACCAGGGACCGGAACCGGTATTTTAGAAAAACCTCGAAGTAGCCCAATATTTTAAAATGTTTTATACTCCTTATGTACTACTAAATATTTTATGTAGTTTATAAAATCGTATTTTTAAATTACTTCATTAACTTAAAATTTATGTACCGAAGAACGAAAATAACCGTAATTTTTTGTATTGAGAAAATATCGGTTTCCTGTCCCTGATTCAAACACTGTTCTTTTTTTGTTTTTTGGTGGCGACTGTTGATCTATTGAATAAAAGTGTTCAATTGAAACCGAATGGTTTATTCAAGACCTGAGTGCTTAGACAAGTTACCATCGCTAATGCTTAATCGTCAATCATAAACGAAAGGCAGCTAACAGTCTTTGTCGCTTTAATACTAAAGAGTGACAGAGAGGGAAATCTACGATACGCTACTATTCGTTAGCGATTGGCAACTTGGCTAAGCATCCTGATTAAGATATGGAATGTACCACGATATCTTCTGATTTTAAAGGTTAGATATAGCATAAGCTTTCATAAAAACTAGTGCTCGTCAAATCTCTCCGACACGACATCTGTTACGTGGTACCTGGCTTGCAGATTGACAACAAAGAATGCGACTATAAATTCATTAGCTTATGGAACTACAAATTCTTTTGGTTTCGCAATGTGATACAATACAGTGAAATGTTAGGTGAAATGGCTTGAGCAGTGAAAAACCCCATAGAAAGAAAATTCATTCAGTTTACAGCTATTGTATGCTTTGCATTATAATCGGTCTTCTGGGAAGTGTCAAAGCCTACTACAGAATAAAATACTGGTGTCATATTCACGATGAAATGAAAAATTGTAATAAATTTTGATTACACAGGCAGTAACGGCATTTACTGCCTACAAATAATTCCGAAAACAATTCCTAAATTATTATTCTAAAGTAACTCTGAAGGTAAAAGGCCGAGTGAGGTCCTTGGCACGGCTAGGCAGAAGCCATCGCCGGGTTTTACCGTAGCGAAATGAACAAAGGCGTCACCAATCGTACCCGAGGATCCGGCTGCTAACTACATGCAGGCCTTGCTCTGGTAACGAATCGTGTTGGGTCTTTCCAACGAGTGTGTTTACACAACTATTCACTACTGTATACTGTTTTAGTAGTTAACCTATAAATCCCGGCTAATTGCGAGTCGGACTTACGCATGAAAGATTCCATGCCCCGATAAAAACGGCAAAATAGCGGCAAATTATCATGTTTGTTGTATAACATCACACATCATCACCCTATGTGTTTAACTAAAAACAATTGTATGCCCTTTTACATATAGCTTTACATCATACATATCTCAAAATTCATTACATTTATATAATCATTCTGACTATTAGAGACTTCCATCTCTAGTTAATGTACTATTATCTGTATTTATATTACATCAAATTTATGTTTCGTTTTTAATTAATGCATGTTAGCTGTAAGATGTTATAAACCTATTATTTGAAAAAAAAAAGTCTCGCTAAGTTTCTTGCCGGATTCGTCTCAGGCAGTGGTGTAGGGTTAGAACCGGAAGTAGTTTTTTTTCTCTAATTCGCTATTTAGTTTAACGATTCAAAAGCGCTCGTTGCTGGGCCTAATTGAATAAAAAATATTTTGACTTTTGACTTTATGTTAGTCGACTGCTGGATGTAGGCCTCTCCTATTAACTATGCGTATAGATAAACGCATTAGGCAGCAGCATCATCATAGTGATACTACTCTGATCGCCAATCGGCTTGCCCACTGCCCAGCGTGGCAATTATGGGCGTTTAGTTACCCCTAATGCGTCAATACGCGTACCTAGATAATAGGAGAGGCCTATGTCCAGCAGTGGATTGAGATAGGCTGATGAAGTGAATGTGTATCGACCTATTGGGCTACCTTGGCTACAAAGTATATGACGCTGATTTTTGGTAGTAACCGTCCGCCTGCCTATCCATTTGTACTGTAGCTCTTAAGTCAGTCCGAAAAACATAAATTGTCCATTCAGTGATCAAAAGTTAACAGCTTTTATAAATCTATGTTACGATTTGATTGCATAAGGCTATAGACTGGGGAACCTAGTTGTATCATTAATTGTTTTATCCCATAATTATAACAGGAATTCCTTAACTTTAGATATGACCACCGAAAAGACGATAACCTAAATCTGACAATAACCCAAGTATAACGAATTAACGACCCGTTCGTACGCTTTTCGTCAAGGTCCTCCCCGAACCCGCGGGTAATTAATACCCGTGCAAATAATACCCGTGTCCCCGTGCAGACAGGTATTATTTACACGGACTCTAAATACCCGTGTAAATCGGGTCAGAAACCTGTGTACGTGTAACACTGGTATGAGAAACGTTTACATACCTTACATGAAACCCGGGCACAACTGCGATCCCTAGTTGGTACTCTGTGTAGCTCCATTCGTTTTATGACGCACACTGCACACTTAAATCATAGTCCTAATTTATCTAAGCTATTCCGTTAAATACTTCATTCCAGGATCTCCGCAAACTAGTAATGAAAGGAGTACGTGTAGCCTCATCGTAATGGCATGTAGTATACCTACGTACTATACCATTACTGTGTTAAATCACAAGTGCATTACTACATTTAGGATTTTCCTTGTTGATGGATGGAACGTCCGGCTACCAGGCCAAATATTTAGGTACAAGTGTTGTGTAACTGGTTTTTCACTTAAATAAGTTTTTAGGTTTGTTTACATTTTTTAGTTTTCTACTTACGAAAGGTATACCTACACTGCGATCGCCAACCCGCTTGCACAGAGTGGCGTATAGGCCATAGACCTCTCAATGAAAAGTAAAATCTCCGATTTACCTTAATTTAGACGCCGAAGAAATGAGAAAAAAAAATGTATATGAAAAGATGAGTATGACACCTAACGACCAAAAATAATATGTAAAGTCAATGCGAGTAAGACCGTCTATCCGGAAAGTCCGTCTACCAACTGATATGACGCATATGACGGACTTTCCTTCAAAGTAAAATATGCCGGACTTACCCGCGCTGACCTTATGTAAAAAACATTTTAAGCATTGTGTATAATAGCTCTTCTTTGCGTTAAATCAAATGGCCCTGTCCATTGCATAATAATG